>APFE030687315.1:35874-54345 GCA_000404065.3 Pinus taeda
TGCCATTGAACACTTTTGTTTGAGATTTATCAATTGGCTAAAGAAGGTGCTTCTCTTTGTATCCTCATAATGTGCTATCATTTCCTCTATGAAAATTGACCACGTAACAAGTGGTTTACGAGAACAAATCCCTTTATACTATAAAAATTGATCCGGTTCTAAATATGAAGATGTAATGCATACCTTTTGTAACAGTTGCACCTCATGTAGATCAAAATATTTCTCGATCTCTAGTATCCAATTTACCGGATCCTTGCCATCAAACTTCCTCATATCGCCTTTTCTTGATTTTAGGAGCTCGATCTTGAAATGAATATAACTCTGTAATTTCCGATCTCCAAGTTCTGAAATTTTGTCCTGCAGTAGCCTCTGAGTGCTCTTTCTAACCTCACAACTCTAATAAAGATTGGATTCTGCAAGGAAGAGTTATGTCAAATCTCCAACGATGACTTGATTATAGACTAGTTCAGTAGAGCGCACTTGTACGAAGTGCCACTTGTCACTGTTTCAACCTTAGGACCTGAAATCGATACAAATATAACTATAGTCTGTCCTCTTTCTGCAACTTCTTACGAAATTTCAATCTAATGCTCAGAGAGAAAGTTATGACGATTTTCCCAAGGTCACCTATTTAGGATGTAATTCGGGAGCCTGCAGAAACCCTGTATGTCTTGGATTATCTTCGAAAATATAGTGAAAAAAGATTTGAAATTCAGGCCCTAGATTCACCAAAATTGCAGCTCAAATGGGTTTTAATTTCAGAGTCCGAAACTTCGCAGAAAAACAATTATAGCGAAAATTCCACGATGACCTATTTGAGATGGAATTATGGAGTTTTCAAAAACCCTAACTTCCTCAGATCATATATCCGAAAATATAGTGAGAGAAGATATGAAATTTTGGCTCGAGGTGCAGAACGATTTAGACTCAAATGGGTTTTTGTTATAGCTTCTGAAACTCCATAGCGAAAAATTTATACCGAAAATTGCATGATGACCTATTTGGAGCAATGAAATCCTAGTATCCAAAGCTCTGATACCAAATTTTATGAAACCATCTCACAAAAAAATATAAAAGATAGATAAACACCTTCAAAATAAGCCTCTTTGAGGGGGAAACCTCCTTTACATTACACAAAGGAATAATTTTTGGATGATACAAACGACAAGACCTCCTTTCTATATATAGGAGTCTAAGGGGTCATAATATAATCAGAGCCGACATAACAATAATAATGTAAGGGCACAATAATAACAATAGTGGGCTTCTATGGAGCACAATAATAACAATATGGGGACTACATGGGCACAACACTATAATAACGGGGTTGTACTAATAATAATAAGGGGTTACACTAGTAGTATAGGGACCTAACAACCATGGTAAAATTTGTGTTTCCATGCGTTTTTTATCATCTGCACTTTATTTAAGTACTGTGAAGTTTATGGATGTTTATAATATGTTTAAATGATGAATGTAATTTTGCCAATTAATATATAAGTGCAAAGTAGTTCATGAATGCAAAGTAGTTTATAAGTGTTAAAGCATAAGAAAATACATAATTGCCACATCGAAGTATCCCTCAAGGCTGTAGAAACCTGGTTTTGCAACCTACCATAGTCACTTAGGGTGAGACTGCGACTTGCTTGCAAGTCATCGCTGAAAGGGCCAATGATTGAGGGTTTTGTTGGTGCGCAATAAATATGAACCTCGGTCAACCCAACCTAAGCCAACAGTAGGTTGATTGTAAAAATATAAAAAATGCTTAGGATTATCTCCTTTAATATGAGTAAAGTATGAGATTTGATTCTCTCCAACTGAAATATCTTGGATGCTATTTCCCCACTCTTGACTCTTTGCTTGATTGTGATTTTCTTTTGTATTTTGATCTTTCTTAAAGCCAGATATTTAGAGAATTTAATCTCCAATTCTCCTCTTTCTCTTTTAAGAGAGTATGTTATTTGGACAATGCTTCTAATTCTTTCTTGAATAGATCATTTCCAGCTTGACTGACTTGTAATTGAGCCTACATATTTTCCAATTTTCTTTCATAATTTTGGATCATTTTTTGGTTGTTAGTCACTGATATCTTAGCCCAAAGTTTGATGTGATCCTTTAACCTTCTGATTTTTTGTTCCCAAAGCTAGATAAGACTACACGAGACCTATTCTACCCAAGGTTATGCAACAAGATATGTAAATACTGACTTTGTTACCCAGATCATATCGAACCTAAAGGGGAGGGGGCTATAATTTTATTTTCTATGTGAACTACATGCCTATAGGGTTATGGTCAAAACCAGTACATGGAAGAATGTGAGATTGAATATTCATATTTTGAGGAAAAAAGGAATCGAAGATTAGAAATACATCGGACTAGAGTGACAATTCATCCAGATGTATTTATACTTTATGGGTTTAATTTATTGTTGTAGTGGCTACAACCAACCTCCAAAATTTTCGCTTGCACTTAATTTCGGAGCCTCCCTTGGGAATTTCTCTTGACGACTGTACACCCTCAAGTTCACTCCATGAGCCCTTGGGAGTCTTTGGATCCGCCTTGCTTGTTCATTTCACCCAAGTTTCTACATGTTGGTGTCTAAGACATGCTTGCGACCATGTTATGGTTATGCTCAAAGCCTTCGCTTCATGTGTACTTGTTGTGTTTGCTATGAAAGCATCTATCGTACTCACACACGGATTCACATTCATTGTCGCACAAGCATTGTCATGGTCGATTAACGATCAATCATGAGTGTCGCGCTTGTTGCTTGCACAATCAGTCAGGTTGAACATGTGTATCTGGACTCTGGATGTTTTGAGTCATTTAGTTGTCGAGTCATGTGAGTGTGTGTTTGGATGATCATATTGAAGAAATTTCAGCCCCCACTTCAGTTATCAGTTTTCCTTATCATTCCATGCATTTAGTTTTAAATCCAAGCATGATAAAAATTCTGAAATCTGGAAATGACAATATTTTTCTGAAAACACAAATTTAGAGATTTCACAACTGCTGAAATTGCAGAAATAAAACACAACAAATTTATGACAACCACACATAGAAAATAACACAGTGATTTTTGGTCAATGTGACCCTGGAAAAATCCCCGACAACTCTTGGGGAAAACCAGTTTGAGAGGTCTTCTTTATTTTTGAAAATTCTTTTATAGAGAAACTGAAATACACAGTAAAAATTCTAGCAACCATAAATTACAACTTATCTCGATTTCTGTGCTTGCACTCAGCCTAAAAAATTGTGCCAATCCGCAAACAGCCAAAACATAAATTTTCCAGCAATAAAACAACATTAAATGCTATACGACCAGCCTTGAAAAACATGCCCAGAACTTGCTGTATAGATTGTACGGACCGTACCGATTTGAGCTATATGGCTGCCTCAAAATTTGTGTCGAAATCATCCTTGAAATTCATGCCCTTGCTGTTGTCCCTTTCCCTCGATTTTTGTGCTATCCCTCTTCCTTGATATCTGTGCCTTTCTCCTGCTATATGGTTTTGCCTTGGGATGCATGCCAATAAATGTTGCTGCCCAGATTTGCTAAAATGTCTTCTTGCTGCTCTCCTTCAGTTTCTCACTGCTTATAAATTTTCTCCTTCCTCTCTCTTCTCTTCTCTTTCTCTCAAATTCTCATGAAAGAATGAATTGATCTTTTTCTCTTTTCTTCTCCTTTTACTCTTTAAATGACCTTTTGGGTTAACCTAAGATCTAACTGCTAAGATTCATTTAGATCTAGGGATGAGAATAAATGTGCATTTAATTCTCACTTTCTATTTTTTAACTCACCCACTTAAATAAAGACCCACTTAGCCTTTTATTTCCATAGTTACCTTTTCACTTTCTAATTCTTCCTTGACTTTAATAAAGTCACCTTTAAATTAGAATGTAACTTTACCACTTATAAAGTCACTTTTAAATTAAATTGACTTTACCACTTATAAAGTCACTTTAGGAGAAAAGTACAAATAAATTTGGACACTTTTCCTTAGGCCAAAGATCAATGCCCTAGGGAACCACTTGTCCTCTGGTACCCAAATTTTAACACTCTTACAGAGGAAAGTGTTCCTCACCACTCCCATATTGTCTCTAAAGTAGACATGCTTGTCCCATGGTAAGGCTTTGGCGAAAATGTACGCTACCTGCTCGTTTGTGGAAATGTAGTCAAGCTTGACAACTCCCTTTTGGACATAGTCTTTAATGAAGTGAGACTTGAACCCAATATGCTTTGACCTGTCACGAAAAATTGGATTCTCCATGAGTTTTATGCAACTCTGATTATCATAGTAAATTACTGAAGGTCTCAATGCCTGACCAAATAGACCAAACAACATCTTGCGAAGCCATATGGCCTCACAACTAGCCAAACTGGCAGCCATATACTCTGCTTAGCTGAGCTCAATGCAACTGACTAATTTTTTCGGCTGATCCATGACAAGATTGAAGCAAAAACTGCCCAATCTGAATCCGTGTACCCTGCCGGTCTCACTCCATCACCCTGTCTATAATCCAAACCAAAATCCACAGCCCCCTGCAAGTAACGAAAAATGTGTTTTACAACCACCCAGTACACTCTTCTGGGCTCACACATGAATTGATTCATATGTTAACTGCAAAACATATATCTGGTCGAGCGTTGACCAAATACATCAATTTACGAATCAACTATATGTATAGAGTAGGATCCACCAACTCAAAATCAGAAGCGTGACACTTCTTCCAGTTAGTGATCATAGGTGTAGATATGGGTTTGTAGTCCTCCATGTGAAATATACTAAGAATATCCACAATGTACTTCCCTTGTCCCAGGAAGAAATTCCCTTTATCCTACCACACCTCCAATCCCAAAACATAATGCATCAAGCCAATATCCTTCATCTCAAATTCTGAAGCAAGATATCTCTTGCAACCCTCAATGAATTTCTCTGCACCAGTGATGATCAAGTCATCAACATACAACACTAGAATGAGAGGCTCCTCACCCACCACAATGAAGTATAGGTTTGGATCAACCTCACTCTTTGTGAAACCCAATTGCTGCAAGTATGTATCAATCCTCGAGTACCAAGCTTTGGTAGCTTGCTTCAGGCCATAGAGTGCCTTTTTCAATCTGCAAACATGGGACTCCTTCCCATGCACCTCAAATACCTGCGGCTGCTCAATATAAACCTCGTCCTGAATGAAGCCATTGAGAAATGCGGTCTTCACATCCATTTGGTGGATCTTCCATCCCATCCCTACTGTAATCGATATAATGAAGAAAATAGATGTAAACCAAGCTACGTGAGAGAAGGTCTCCTCATAGTCAACTCCCTCTACCTGTGAGAACCCTCTTGCCACAAATCAAGTGTTGAACTTCTCGATTCTGCCATTTGCATCATGCTTTATCTTGTAGAGCCATCTAGAAGTAACGATTGATTTAGCTTCAGGCCTCGACACTACCTTCCAAACAAGGTTCTTCATAATAGAAGAATACTCCTCCATCATGGCGTCTCTCCAGACCTGCTAGCTGGCTGCCTCCTCATAATTAGAAGGCTCGAAGTCAACAATGCTTGTTACTATATAATTTTCTCTACAAATCAGCTAGCTCACTGAAATCATGTAGAATTTTCACCTGCAGATCCAACTGATATATGTAATGTACTAAAGCATAATACTAGAGCTACATCTACCATAAACTTTGCGGAAGCTATTCAACCATGAGCAACATCAAGCATGAACACATATAACTGATAAGAAGGAATCAATCACATAACACAGAATATATCACTGGGGAAAGCCCCAACATAAAACCCCAACACTGTATTATCAATCAAGTGGAAATCCTCAACAACATACAAAAAGAATCAACTCAATAGCTATCCCGCTCTCTCTATACTCTGATGATTTATTTCATGAACCAATCTAGCCCTGTATATAAAGGATGCTCCTTTGGTCCAATCCCATATTTCATTGCGCAGTTTTGATTGGAATTCAATTACAAAACACATGTATATTGATCTAATCACACCTGCTGTCAACCTCAGGTCCAATTACGTAATCCTTGAGGACACTAGTTCCACCTGCATGCAAGGAATATTCACTAGGAAGATCCAAGCATCTGATAGTACACTGTCCCACATCTGATCTCAGCTGGGTCTCTGACAAAACTGACATGCATAAGTTATCCATGAGTGAATACACAATTATCTGAAATAATAGTTGTCACATGCATGCAAGCATCAATAAACTATATCTCATTAATTTAACAACTTGTTAAATTAATCCTATTGAACTTGACTTGTTTAAACTAATTCAACTGATCCTCTCAATATATAACTCATCCTTAATTCCTCAATCAAGGGAGAAATTACTGCATGTTCACACAAAGACTTCAGTTTGTTTTTCCTTAACTAATTAACTCATGGATAATTAATTAATTAATATTTTAAACTACTGTTAAGACCAAATTCGATTTTAGTTCCTATAGACAGACCAATGACTGCTATAAATAGGAAGGGACCCATAAATGCTATTTTTAGAACTTTCTATTTTTAGTAGTTTCACCTCTCACCCAAGGTGGCCAATGACCTCACTAGCCAAATTGCTATTTTTAGACATGCTATTTTTAGGACTTCTATTTATAGCACATTCTAAATTTAACATTTCTTGTTTCACATTTTTCAACACTCCCTCTCAACAAGAAAGGATTCCTCTCGAATGTGATCCTATAACTCTGGATTGTTCTGCATGCAACACATCTATCCGGTCCGCTTGCTCCAACAACACGTGGAACAAAAACACTCCTAACTGACCACTCTGTTGGGCTAGGAACATAGTCTGATGCTGAAGCTCTACCTACTGCTGACAAGTGTTCCCTGTCTGACATCTGTGCTACTACATCTCCATGCATCTCGCACCGTTGCACACCTCTCTGTGCCACCTAGCACTGTGCAAAACACTTGTGCCTCTCGCATTGCTGCAGCCTGCTAGCTATGCGTTGTCATGGGATTCCCTGCACTGTTTCTTTCTCTGCCACTCCATCCGCATTTGTCTCTACCCAATCAGTCAGTTCCTGCTACTCCATAGTGGGGCTCTCGTAGCAAGGTCTCATCCAAGAGGTTGGGTACCTCAAGGATCCTACCTCTCCTCCTTGGGACAATCACTCTACATCGCCCCACCTCCTACTTGGAGGTATGGCTACATGCGATCCCTCTGCTCACCTGGCTTGAAGTTTCCCCCTACTGGAGGTCTCTGCATGAGTAGATGTCTCTACTCAATCTCCTCTTAGCTTCCCCTGTTGTGGCTGCTCCATAACCTCCTGAAGCTGTTGCACCAATCGTGGCTCCTCCACAATTGTCTCAGACTTCTTCTGGCGCTGCATGTTGAGAGGTAACATACCCTCCCTCTCAACCACCAAGTCTCCATCAGTTGCCTTGTTGCTCAAGGCTTTGCATGCATCTTGAACCTCAAGAGCATACAGGTTCTTGACCCATGAACCGATCTGATTCACTTGTCTAGTGATGATGTGTCTAAGGAAAACCTTTCCCTTACTGAAGACTACATCATAGCCTCTATCTTCTAACATCGCGATCTTCACCAAGTTTCTCTTCAGTCCTGGTACATACTTGACATCGGTAAATGTAGTTCGAGCTCCATGCTCCCTCTGAAAAATAACCGTGCCTACACCTGAGACACTATACTTCTCATCATTACCCATCGCTATGAGTATCTGGAGATCTTTCTCCTCCAAAGTACTGAAAAAACTCTTGTCATCGTTCATGTGGAAAGAAGCTACACTATCAAGAAAGAAACCACTTCCCACCATGGATGAAACCATGCATGCGAAGAGTGTGAAATCCAACTCAAACTATGAAGCAAGTGCCTCACCTTCAGATACTTCCCCAAATCCCTTCTTGGATTTCCTCCATGGATAATTTGCAGCATAATGGCCTACCTCATGACAATGAAAGCATCGCACTTTCAATTTGTCAACCTTCTTCCCACCACTGGAAGAACTGGATTGGGAAAGAGAAACCTTCTCCTTCCCCTTCTTCACCTTACTCGCTAAGGCACAGTTCTCCTCATCCTCCATGGATGAAGAACTGCCTTTGGTGCTCTATCTGATCTCCTCTTGCATCAAATTCGACCATAGTCATTCCCAATATGGTAGTTTCTCCCTTCCATTAACTGAGTCCTAGTATCTATGCCAAATCTTAGGAAGGCCAAGGAGTGCTAGACTCACCATATCATCATCTGAAGTCACAATCCCTACACTTCCAAGCTCATCCCTGCATGATGTGAGCTTGTTCAGATACATAGAGATTGTCTCATCCTTTTCACACTTGATCTTTCGAAGTTTGTCCTTCAGTGCCAGCGTCCTCTGATCACTGCTATTTTGATATAAATCTTTCAATGTCTTCCACATTGCATGTGGAGTCTCCTTCCCATGGAGACTCGAAACAATGTGATCTCCAACTCCCTCCAAGAGAATTATCCTAGCTATAGCCACACACTTCTTCTAGTCTGCAACCTGAGTAGCATTAGTAGGCTTAGGGACATCTTGATCAATGAAGTCCTTGAGGCCATTATCTTCCAATACTATCTCCATGCAATCCTTCCAAGTTATATAGTTTGAGCTGCCATCAAGGGCATACTCAAGCCTCAAACCATAGAAATCCATCAATGAACTGGATGTGATAAGAACTGAGATCTATATTCCGAATAATAAACTTCGAATTCCTTCTTCTATATTGTTCTTCCTTGATCACCTCTGCTTTGATACCATGTAGAATTTTCTCTACAAATCAGCTAGTTTACTGATATCATGTAGAAATTTCACTTACAGATCCAAGTGATATATGCAATGTACTAAAGCATAATACTAGATCTACATCTACCATAAAATTTGTGGAAGCTATTCAACCATGAGCAACATCAAGCATGAACACATATAACTGATAAGAAGGAATCAATCACATAACACAGAATATATCACCGGGGAAAGCACCAGCATAAAACCTCAACACTGTATTATCAATCAAGTGGAAATCCTCAACATCAAACAAAAAGAATAAGCTCAATAGCTATCCTACTCTCTCTGTACTCTGATGATGTATTTCATGAACCAATCTAGCCCCGTATATAAAGGTTTCTCCTCTGGTCCAATCCCCTATTTCGTTGCGCAGTTTTGATTGGAATTCAATTACAAAAAACATGTATATTGATCTAATCACACCTGCTATCAACCTCAGGTCCAACTACGCAATTCTTGAGAACACTAGTTCCACCTGCATGCAAGGAATATTCACTAGGAAGATCCAAGCATCTGATAGTACACTGTCCCACATCTGAACTCAACTGGGTTTCTGATAGAACTGACATGCATCGGTTATCCATGAGAGAATACATAGGTATCTGAAATAATAGTTGTCACATGCATGCGAGCATCAACAAACTATATCTCATTAGTTTAACAACCTGTTAAATTAATCTAATTGAACTAGACTAGTTTAAACTAAGTCAACTGATCCTCTCAATATATAACTCATCCTTAATTCCTCAATCAGTGGAGAAATTACTGCATGTTCACACAAAGACTTCAGTTTGCTTTTCCTTAACTAATTAACTCATGGAGAATTAATTAATTAATAATTTAAACTGCTGTAAGACCAAATTTGATTTTACTTCCTATAGATAGACCAGGGACTGTTATAAATAGGAAGGGACCTAGAAATGCTATTTTTAGAACTTTCTATTTTTAGCAGTTTCACCTCTCACCCTAGGTGGCCAATAACCTCACTGGCCAAACTGCTATTTTTAGACATGCTATTTTTAGGACTTCTATTTAAATCACATTCTAAATTTAACATTTCTTATTGCACATTTTTCAACAGTTACCAATGCCATGTAACTGCAAAACCGCTCAGGTTGTTTACTCTCTCTAACCTGTCTCTTTGGCCCAACAACTGATGTGGTCTCATGCAAGTTATCTTGAAGCCACTTGGGCTTCCTCTTCCCTGAGCATACTTCTCCCAACGGAGTGAAAGAATCCTCATCATCATCAGAATCTTGAATCCTGAAGGCTTGCCAACTGACCTCATGCCTGAATCTGTGCCTGTAGATGCTGAAGTACCGTGCGAACTGTTCATTAGTGGACTACCTTGTGAACTGCTCTATGGACTACCCTGCATGCTGCTCGATGAACCACCCACCTGAACCACCCACCTGACTCTAAGAGCCACTGCTCGTTGATGGAACTGAAACTATAATCGATGTACCTCCTAATTCCTGACCACTGGATCCCTGTGACTGACTCAACTACTCTTGAGGGTCTGGTGACTTTGGATACTTTAACTCCTGTGACCTCCCGAAAGCTCTCTCCTTCTCAAACTTCACATCCCGCCTGACAACCACTTTCCTCTGCGCAGGAATACAAATCTGATAAGCTTTCGAGGTCTCGCTATAACCCACAAAGATGCCTTTTTCTGTAGTGGGATTTAGCTTGATCCTGTTCTCCTTGGGGACATAGGAATATGTAAGGCACCCAAAGATACAAAAGTGCCCAAAATCAGGCTTCTTCCCAGAAAAGTCCTCCTCTAGAGACACAATCCCCAAGGCATGATGTGGACTCTTGTTCTGCAAGTACATAACAATGTTGCAGGCCTCTGCTCCCAAAAATAAAGGTAGCCCCTGATCATGAAGCATGGCTTTAGCAACCACTATAATGGATATGTTCTTCCTCTTCGCAACCCCATTCTATTGGGGGTTGTAAGGAACTGTTAACTCCTTCCTAATGCCTGCCTTGACACAAAAATCAACAAGCTCACCAAGGGTATACTCCCCTCCATTGTCTAACCTGAGGACCTTGATCTTCCTACCTGTCTAGGTCTCCACAAGAGATTTGAAATCTTGAAACCGCTTGAAGACCTCACTCTTGGTCTTCAAGAAATAAATTTAGGTCTTCCTAGAGTGGTCATCAATGAATAAAACATAGTACCCATAGCCACTCAAGGATACATGAGACATCCAACCACTCACATTGGTATGAATCAAGTCAGACGCACACCAAACTCTCTAGCTGAAGAAGCTGGAGTTCCCCTAGGATATATAAGCACCTGCCCTCTCCTGAACAACACATCATACCCTTTGTCCTCAAGTGTTGAGATAGATATCAGGTTCTTCTTCATTCGAGGCACATATAGAACATATGACACTTTCAAGGGAGGTTTGGGTCCCCTATGAAATGTCAATGTCCCCACACTGATTGCTCTAACAATGATGTCATCACCAAGTACTACCTCCATATCAATATCACCCTCTGAAAGCTCTGAGAAGTACTCTCTGACTCCTGTCATGTGGCGGGAAGCGCCACTGCCAACATACCAAATGCTAGAAGATGCTCTGCTAGTAGCGGGGAATGCAACTCCCTTTGAACTTGTATGGCATGTGATCCTGCACTAGTGGCCTCACAAGCTATGAACCCAAACTCCCGATCAAATCTCTCTTAGAAGCTCTCTATCTTTACAAAAGCTGCCATGGGTTTGCCTTTACCTTTGCCTTTGCCTCCACTGTTGGAAGCTTGCTTTTTTTCTCTGTCTTTCTTGCTTCTTGCTGATAATGCCACATTGTCTTCCTCCTCCACCTATTTGGCTGCCCCAAGATGGTTCTTTCTGATCTCATTCTGAATGCAATCATCCCACAACCTCTCCCAATCGGGAAGGTTTTCTCGTGCAACAATGCCATCGACAAAATTCTCCCAAGTCTTGGGAAGACCGTTCAAAGCAATCTTCACCAACTCAGTGGGTGCAATGATCTCACCTACGATTGCCAACTCATCTTTCACTGAAGTGATGTTTGTGAGTGTTGTAGCATTGTCAGTCTTAGCCATTTTAATGGCCTTCAGTTTCTCCTTTATGACCATTTTTCTATTTTCATTTGCGCTCTGGTAAAGAATGGTTAAGGCTGTCCACATCTCATGTGCATAAGTCTTTCATCTCACATGAGGAGTGACATGGTCTTTGATTCCTTCCAGCATCAATCTTTTTTCCTGAGCATTATTTTTGTTAAACTCTGCCAGTTGTACAGGGTCAACAGGTACTGCTACTGGGTTCTGTGTGGTATTTACCATAATGCCCCAGACTTCTGCTTCCTCAAAGATGCTCTGGATTCTCTCCTTCCATGCACTGTAGTTGTTCTGCCCATCCAACCTGCCTTCAACTCTCAAACCCAAAGATATGTTTCACTGTCCTACCGAACTGAAATTTTCAAATCTGTGGTAAAGGTTAATATTTTCTGTGTAAAAATCAGCTTGCTGTAATTTTCACTTTGCTGTCCCAAACTGCACTTTTCAGCCAACCAAGCTTTGATACCATGAAGAAATTTCAACCCCCACTCTGGTTATCAATTTTCCTTATCACTCCATGCATTTAGTTTTAAATCCAAGCATGATAAAAATTCTAAAATATGGAAATGACAATATTTTTCTGAAAACACAAATTTAGAGATTTACAATTGTTGAAATTGCAGAAATAAAACACAGCAAAATTATGACAGCCACACACAGAAAATAACATAGTGATTTTTGGTCAACGTGACCTTGGAAAAACCTCCTACAACTCTTGAAGAAAACCAGTTTGAGAGCTCTTCTTTATTTCTGAAAATTCTTATATAGAGAAACTAAAGTACACAATAAAAATTCCAGTAACCACAAATTACAACTTATCTCGATTTCCGTGCTTGCACTCTGCCTCGAAAATCGTGCCAATCAGCGAACAAACAAAACAAAAATTTTCTAGCAACAAAACAACATTACATTCTGTACGACCAGTCTCGAAAAACATGCCAAGAACTTGTTTTACAGACTATACGAACCGTACGAATTTCAATAGTATGGTTGCCTCGAAATTCATGCCCAAATCAGCTTTGAAATTCGTTCCCTTGCTGTTGTCCCTCTTCCTCAATTTCTGTGCTATCCCTCTTCCTCGATTTTTGTGTGTCCCTCTTCCTCGATATCTGTGCCTTTCTCCTATTGTACGATTTTGCCTTGGGATGCATGCCAATAAATGCTGCTACCCAGATTTGCTGAAATGTCTTCTTGCTGCTCTCCTTCACTTCCTCACTACTCATAAATTTTCTCCTTGCTCTCTCTTATCTTTCTCTCAAATTCTCATGAAAGAATGAATTGATCTTTTTCTCTTCTCTTCTCTTTTTAATCTATAAATGACCTTTTCGATCACCCTAATATCTAATGGCTGAGATTCATTTAGATCTAGGGACGAGAATAAATGTGCATTTAATTCTCACTTTCTATTTTTTAACTCACCCACTTAAATAAAGACCCACTTAGCCTTTTATTTCCATAGTCATTTTTTCACTTTCTAATTCTTCATTGACTTTAATAAAGTCACCTTTAAATTAGAATGTAACTTTACTAATTATAAAGTCACTTTTAAATTAGTGTAACTTTATCACTTATAAAGTCACTTTTGAATTAAATTGACTTTACCAAAAATAAAGTCAATTTAGGAGAAAAGTACAAATAAATTTGGACACTTTTCCCTAGGCCAAAGTTCACAGCCTTAGGGAACCACTTATCATCTAATACCCAAATTTTAACACATTTATGCATCTCTTGATCTTTCACTCACTTAGTCATTTTGTTGAAGTTCTGATGACCAGAGTCCCCTTTGACAGTCGGACCATCACCTCGCCATCGACTCAATCGACTGTCACCTGCAACAACACAAAAACACCAAGAATGTCTTTCCAAGTTGCGCTGATCGTTAGCAATCCAATCAGCTTTCATGCTGACCACCCAGACAGTCGCCACCCCGAGATTGACTCCCCTAAAAAATTGCGCAGAGGCTACTGACCTTGCCCGCTATGCTGACTAAGGAAATTTCCTAGACAGGCTGGACAGACACCAAGTGCCCTTCCTTGTCTCCCTTAGAAAATTACATAGTTTTCCCAGTCGGTCCTCCCGATAGTCGACAATCTTCTCATCTAGGAAATTGTAGTTTTGATGAGCAAGCCTTCTACTTGACATTAGTCCACTCAGCTTAGAAACTGTGCAAAGACGATCAGTAGGCCAACCTGTTAGCCTTAATGTAGTTTTCCTCATCAGCAGCTCCTAGCAACAGACTGCCATTTCCCTCCAGGAAT
Source organism: Pinus taeda (assembly GCA_000404065.3). Taxonomy (NCBI): domain Eukaryota; kingdom Viridiplantae; phylum Streptophyta; class Pinopsida; order Pinales; family Pinaceae; genus Pinus; species Pinus taeda. The sequence goes on from APFE030687315.1 coordinate 50,029, forward strand.
TGCGTAATGTTTGCTGCTAAGCTCCCAACAACTGACTGCCATTTCCCCTTGAGAATTGTGAAATTTCTGCTGCCAGTGACCCAGCATCCAACTGCCAGTTCCCTATGGGAATTGTGTAGTTTTGACTACCAAGCTCTCGACCAATTCCTCCCAAAAACTGCACAATTTCTGCCTGCTGATCCTCCTTGCAACCCGACCTGTTCCTCCAGAAAATTGTGTAATTTTTTCCTTCCAGCCCCTGCTACCCGCTCGTTTCAGAAAATGCACATATTCTACCTACCTTGCCCTCCTGCAGCCCAGACTGTTCCTCCCAAATTTTTCACAATTTTGCCTTCCAGCCGAGTCAGACCTCAAAGACAGTCACTGTCGACTTGGATTGCCCATCTTCATCACTCAGTGACTCTTGCGCAATTTTCATTAGCAGTTCCCAAAGACATCATCTCACTTTGCAACCTTGTTGCCTCTCCCGGTCACCTGCATCTGAAATGATCATGTATCATGGTAGACTAGGAGGTTTTGGATTTGATTTCATCTTGTCATTAGTGATTGGAGGTATAGGTACACTAACAAACATGGTGCAACAATGAAAGGGATAAATGAAGGGAGCACATGCATAAGGACAGGTTCACCAATGGTAATGAATTATGCATGTGAAGGAATGTGCTCATGAATAGATGATCATGCAAATATGTGTTCGTGGATGCATAGATGAGAAAACATGCAAGATGTGCTCACAGACGAACGAACGAACGAACATGCACCTTTCTCGAACAGATGAGCCTCTCAAGCCTTCCAACATACAAGCAAAGAACAACATGCCAAAGCATCATCAAGAAAACCAAATACCATTGAAGGCTCCGCGCACTTTTCCGTGCGGAGGTGAAGCTATGTTGCACCTTGAAGATATCCATCACCTAGCAGCACTGTAGCTCGACATGCACTCCAACAATAACACGAATGTACCAACACTGTCATGTTAAGTCATGTCATAAGTCATGTCGCCCACATCTCTACTATGAGCTATGTTGTCAATCAACACCAAATTTATCCTTTGAAACAATCCATAATTCCAATTTACACGATAAACGACACTCCCCATGCCAAAAGACGACATTTTCTATATACAGAGAAAAGTATGAGTGACACTTGCGATATGCGAAAAATGGTGAAAGAAACAGATGCTAGAGAAAATATGACATGAAAATGACACTAATTAAGGTGAAAGTGATAATTGAGAACATGAAAGCGACACTCGTGAAAGTGAATGCACGAAGAAGCAAAGTTTGAAAAACTCACTAAAATAAAAGTACAATTGCAACCAAAAGTGAGAGAATGTCAATGAAAGTGCACATTAGCTGCCGAAATAGGTTGATCATTGCACATCCAATGTATTGATGGATCTTACTATGCTTGTTTAAGCTTGTGTAACAAAATTCACTCACGAACTTGTTGCTGATTGAGCATGTGTGAGCAGGTGAATTCAACACTTAGAATTCATGAAGGGAGCTCAAGGACTTAACAAAGCATCAAACGACCAAGAAGTGACTACGGATAGACTGATTGTAAGATCCACAGTAGGCTCTAAAATTCAAGTGTAGGGAATATTTTGAGGGTGTTTGTCACACCGACAACAATTGGTGACACACTGGTAAATTCTTTGTGTATAATATAGTTCTTCCGGGAGTATTGATTCATCTTTTGGATTACTCCATTTTCCCCACTTACTCCATATGTAAACATATTCCCCTTCATTCCTTCTTGGTTAAACATAAACATATGACCAACAATATCACAATGTTTCAAGACATGAGAAGTGTAATGTAGTGCATGAGATTTATATTTTTAGAGTATAGTTTTTCATCTCTGGTGGTTCTCTGCTGCCAATAGGCTTGGATAGTACCTCGAAGGAGTCACTTTAGGAACACAAACATTGCTCCACTGCTAGCCAACCTAGACAATACCTCGACATAGTTGCTTGATTCACCTCCCTTTTTAGGAAGCCTTTCTCTCCTTTCACCTTTTATTGATTTATTTTATATAAACTATGCATCGACACTTATTTATTTCACAGGTTGAAGAGGGATCCCGACTTATTAAAAGCGAAAGAGGTTGTTCCTTCATAGAAGTATACATAAAACCTCTGATATTGGTTTTCTCATTTATATTTTCCCCTTGTCCTTCTCTACTTGATTGGATCAACGTGAAAAACACTGAAGCATAAAGAACCGATTGTAGGAATAAGGTTTACAGAATAGACACAAATATCATGGTTCGACACAAATCTTTCCTTACACAAGGATAGTATTTTCCATCAGAACATCAACGGCCAAAAGGTGTAACCAAGACGAAGAAGGAGGACTGAAGGTTTTCTAAATGTTGGAGTGTCACAAATCCCTTTTCTATTTTGCCACATTGTCTTTTGATATAGAGAACATTTTTCATGCGAACTGTTATTAAATAGAACAAAAAAAGAAAAGATAGAACAAGGAAAAACAAAAGACAAAACAAAAGGAGGCTAAACTGAAACAGAATGCAAGACAAAAGTAAGAAAACACAGGAAAGAGAAAAGAGAAAAGTGTGTAGGGGGAGACTAAAATCTAGATAGACCTACTCCTAACCTAACTAGATAGAAGGCCAGGGTCACGTATAATGAAATTTCCAATGTAGCCACTTTAGTTGTTCTCGACCTGCATACACAAAGATATGAGCAATTAAAATTGATGTAAAACAATGTGCAATGGAAAAGATAAGAGATTGAATATCTTGCACAAACATTTAAGGTCTTTCCTATGAGTAGAAAGACATGTCATAACCACTGCTTCTAACCACAATGCATTCTTACCTTTTCGATGAAAACCATAATTGGACAAACCTCAAAAACTTCTTGTGAATGTATCTCCATCTGCATTGTACTCCTTAGATGACATAAAAAAAGATCAATTTTTTTTTTTTTGCGATGGAGATTTCCAGGTAAGATTTCTCCAACCATTCAATGATTGGATCGTGAAATTCAAAACAATCCTATAGAAAACCCTAAAATATTTGAAAAGATGGATTTTTAATTAAAAGTGTGGAATCATGATGAGAATATTGTAAGGGAAACTGAATCTGATCATATTCAGGCGGATTTTCAAGATAGAAAGGGCCTGTCATATCCATTAGTGAAGGATAAAGTGCCTCAAATACTTGAAAAGTATCCGAGTAATGAGATAAGCCATAAATATTAATCAATGTGAAACGACTCTCATCAAATACACTGGTAAGAAAATGATAAGTTGGATGACAATTACTAAAGAAAGAATGATGATCAGATGGACTGGTTACATCATGAGATTCTTCATTAGTATATAAAAAAGGTATATCAATCTAAAAATATTTACGAAAGCCTTGAACAAAAGATTCATCTTCCTCGCACGATAAATATGACAAACCATTTCCTTGTAACTGTTTACACACTGCCTTATCATCATAAGTTTCGAATGGAGTGAAAAGGAATGCTAATATGACAAACACATGAAATAATCAGGATACAACGAGTGAAGAAGAATTTGATTCAAAAAATAACTCATGCATTTAGTGTCATTCAAGAGGATTTCAGGTACAATGAAGAAAAAGATTCACAATATAAGATTCACAAGAAGAACCAGGAGCTGACTATTTTGAAATGCATATGATAGACATAAATCCTTTGTCCAAAGATAATATTTGAAATGATCAACTTCACAGTTCCATTCTATAAAAGATCCATGTTCCAAACCTGAGTTAAGTACAAGAGGCTTGCATGGAGATGGATCAACTAAAGAAGATTCTCGAAACTGAACAAAAATAAAATCTTGAAAGTTCAAAAGCCTACATCCAAAATACCAAACATATTTCAAGAAGGAATTTACATCCAGTGAAACCATGCAAAGAAAAAGATTTTATGAGATTTTTTTTTCTTTCAACTTAGTTCAGGTGTAGGTTTTAACCCCGTACAAAAATTACCTGCATACGAATTCTAAATCACAGGAAAAATAAAAATGCGAGATAATAACACATAAAACACGTATACATAGAGATTTCCCACTGGATCCCAAAACCGGGACTACTTGCTTGATTTTTCATTATGTTCCTTTCAATGTTACAATACATATTTATACATGCCGAAGCATCCAATACCATGGACCGAAAAAACCATCGCATCCAATACCATGGACCGAAAACCATCGCGTCCAAAAAACATGTGCGAAAATCATGCACAAAACCATAGGTGGGTCCGCCCAACCTAACATAGGGTCAAAACCAAAATTTTCCGGGGCGTTGCCCCGGACCCCCTAA
>APFE030687315.1:117643-205309 GCA_000404065.3 Pinus taeda
AAATGACAATATGCTTGTAAAGAATGGATGTAAGGAAATGCATGGTGTATGAATAGATACTCTTGCTGTGAAAAATGGACATGGAAATTGTATGCTTTATGGATTGACAATTGGTGGAAAATCTTTTGCAAAATGGGAGTTGCAAAGTAATGGTTGTGGACATGGATTTGTTTTTAGAATTTTTCATGAATTTAGTCGTTTGAAGACCAATTGTGCGCACAATGTAATCTCCTTAATGAATACTTGATCATCCTGTAACCTGTAAAAAACTTGGTACAAAGAAAACATTAGTGTGCTCTAGAAGAAATGGCCAGTTCCTTCATGATGCTTACGCAAAAATTTCATACCAAATAAAACATATTAAAGACAATCAAAGTGTTGAAAGTGACTTAATCATGATATTAAAATCAATCCATTCTTAAAATAACCATGAAAAGTAATACTCCCTGTTGGTGTCAGATGAAATATGCTCGGAAAAAAGATTGGCATTAGAAAAATCTGTTGTATTATGCATATTAGTATGTCATATAAAAGAATTCAACAGAAAACTGTTATGATTTTAATGCCAACATGAAGCTATCGAAACAATTTAATCATCATCTATTGAATCCTCCAATTGATCGATCCTCAAAATTTGTTTCCAAATGTTCCATTATCTATTTTCAAACCTGCGTGAATTTTGTGAAAAGTGTATTTGTTTTTTTAATTTTGCCCTCGTACCAACTGTTGCAGTTTCATCCAGTTCCATTATTCTCTCAATTTACATATCATCAAAGTTTTATTTTATGCCAACATGCCAATGTTCACTTTTTAAATCCTTCAAAACAACAATTGTCACAAAACACAACAATTTTTTTATTTGTCTTATTTATTGGTTATTTGGATTTTTTTTTTTTTTTGAAACTTGTTAACAAACATAATATAGGAATAAACAATCAATTGTAATCTAAAACAATATATCAAACATAAAAATCATCACAAAAAAAAATAATACTATATATTAATTAATTATAGCAATTAATATATTAATATAATTAATATCTTAATATTAATAGAATCATATATATATTATACAAATTAAATCAAAGCAAATCAAACTCTGACTATATATAAATATAAATCAAAACAATTCAATCATTAATAAAAATTATAACTAAAAATATACAAATCAAAAGAAATCAAACATTAACTGAAAATATATAAATATAAATCAAAACAAATAAAAAATACAATATATAATATATAACAATAAATACAAAACACACTTAAACTAAAAATGGAAAAGAAACCCAAACAAAACGTAACCCAAAATGAGGATCCAGAGTCTGTTTTCTTTGATGCAATGAACAGTGGACACCTTCTGGTCCACAAGCAATAAGCTCATTCCTGTGAGTAGGTTGGCTCATTTTCTGTGAGTACGTGAGGATCTCTACGAGACCATAAATACAATGGATGGACAGAGATTTTAAATTTCACAGCTTCGAATTAAACTTGAAGAGTTTTTAGAGTCTCTTCATTCTCCTCTCTGTCAATGGCAAATACATTGAGACCATACTTGACTTGCATACGAAATACTCTGGCAGCTGCTATGTGCTTACAGAACTTTCCTTACCAGGAAGTTGAAAGACATAATAAACCAGAAGTTGAATTCAAGAGAAGTCCAGAGCTTTTGTTGAATCCTGTTCTTATATGTCGAAATGAGGTTGAGAAATGTTTGATGGAAACATCCATTAATTCTCTTCGCATAAGTATTAAGGTTAAACAGGCAGACGAACTGGAAAACATACGAGCGAAAAAGTTTCTAATGAACAGTGGCATGATACTATGATGAAAGGTTCTTTAAATGCTGGCATAAGGAATGTAAACACTGAAATGTCAAAATGGCACGCTGGTTTGACTCACCGCAAATTGAAATCAATGACCACTATCATGGCCTGCGTATGAGCAGTTTCAAGAAAGGCTGACAAGAAGAAAGCATTCCCTATAAACAAATGCTAAAAGAGCCCAATCATGTCTAGTGTTACTGGAATTAGGAAGCCTTTGGTATCTCGGATGATGCTTCTTGAATTCCTCATCAGTCATTATGTGTAGACTCTCAGAGTTCTGTTGGAAAGTGCGAGGGCCATAGAGAGCCGTGGCGCCATCGATATCATCATCCATCAACTCACGCTTTACCTTTCTGCTTTCAAGACTGGGAAACATGACGGAGCCATTGACACTGGAATGGTCCAATCCAATGAGGTGCCCGATTTCATGAACCACCACCGTCTCAATATCCATGGTAGACCTGTCATCCGTGATGGCCATGCTCACCGTCCAAAGCTCGGCACTGTCCAGGTGAAATCAGCCATCCTCCGGCACTAATGCATGCGACAGTATGCCCATACGCCCGTCGAAGGAAAATCCATCTGCATGGTTTTCGTCAAGGAACTCAATCTTTATATTCACCCCTTCAAAGTCATTCGTCTCATGGAAATCAATGGGAACGACAGCGGCAAATCTAATATCTTTGTTCGTCAAGATGTTCGACTCAGGGAGGGAGGAAAAGGCGTACATCAAATTTCTTGTGGTCTCCCACTTTTTGTTACTGCCCAAGATCTTCCATTGCTGGTCCTCCAGTGGGGGAGGCAACTGTCTACTATTTCCACTGGATCTTCTGTTCACTCTTGGACCATATAAAGAAGCCGTGGTAAAAGGGGACAGCGCCAACGCTACCCTTGCCAATCTTGAGTCAGCGTGGTGGAATTTGGGGGCATCGTGGCTCTAATTGGTATCACCTTTCCATTCTCTATTCAGATCACAGTTTGTGAAGCTTATTCAATGTGGTGGTTTCTCAGATAAGGTTTCATCAATGGATTGATTGTTGCTCATAGCCTTGTGGCGCAATCCTTCCCTCATAACAAATAGGATACATGAAAGATATATTTGTGCCCGGATTTTGTATAGATCATATTTCTGGGAGTGTTCTCTCCATTGGATCGTGCGAGTGATTGCAAAAACCATTGGGGAGTGGACACATTGTGAGTTGACTCACTAATATTGTCTTTACACAACTGGGACACAAACTTGTCAAAGGATTTCATCATTGACAAAATGCGTTGGAGATATTGGAACATAGGATCTGCTGCCACCATTGATACTGCTCTTAAATCAATAAAAAAATACAAGGATTTTTTTTGGAGCTAGCATAAGAGGGAGCATATGTTTCCCCTCTAGTTGTTGACAATAATATTGCCCCTTTGTGGTTTAAGAATTTGTGTTGCCAGCGATTTGGGTCTCGGTTCTTCGAAGGCTATGATGCTTCTAGATGGCTTTGAAACCTATTGATTAGGGTATTTTGCACCAACCAATCACTCATCTCTCAGCACAAGAAAAGGCTATGCATTCAGTCTCAAAACATCAAATCATTTTATTGATAATAGGTAGAAGTAATAAGCATAGTTGTGCATCATCCTCAGGAAATTGGGGCATCGAACGTACGTTGCAAATACACCAAAAACCAAGCAGTGTGGTAAAGTGGCTCTCAAAACGCCGGAGTCAGAGCTCGTTGATCATGCAGGGCTTGAGGGGGATTTACAAAGCTGCAAAGATATGATACTTGAGATGCAACAATGCACAAAGAAAATGGCAATCAGCCTATCCACCTGATAGAGCCTTCAAAAGGCAGATGTACAAAACCGTTTTTATTCATGCGGTTACCAAAATAGGGTCCCGAAGAACCATGATTTCCTCTTAGACCGTTAGGAATTTAAGCAAATGATTATGGGTTATATAATTCATTCTGTTATGCAAAAAACCCATGTCTTTGTTTTTCTAGATTTTCCCTGGTTTGATCAAAAACTGTTTTTCAAAACTGACATTTTTAAGGAGTTGCATTTTGAAGATTATTTTTTTCTCATTCACAAAATTCTTTATTGTCGCATTACAGATTAGTTCTCTAGCAAGAGTATTTTTATTTGAAATATATCAATAGATTTTCTGATCTTCCAGATCGCACGAAGCGCGGGAAGAGAGCATACTAATCTCGTGATTTTTTTATTTATGCAGGTTAGCGTGGATGGATAAAACACAATTAAGATCTGCAACAAAACTCGCATTGTCTATACTCTTTCTGCAATGTCACAGGGATATTTAGACTCTCGGAAGACAAAGCTTTCCGATAAGCAAGCTCCTGGCTCACCCGTGATACATAAACAAGACATAGAAATGCAAATTTATTCATGATGATTTAAAATATGAATAAAAGAAAATTCTAATGAGAATGACTTCTAATGAGATCTCATTTTTATTTTTTAATCTATTCTACCTATCTTGCTTGAAATATTTATTTATTTCCTAAGTAAAAGAATGCTTCCAGTGAAGCCATCTACAGATTAAAAATTCGAACATGCTCACATCAAGATTTAAAAATTTTACATTATGTTTTGCAAGTATGTGAGAATCCTGTCTTAGAGTTGGCTCAAGGTTATTGTCCTTGCTCTCCAAGAAGTACCTGTTCAACATTGTCAAAGCCCTCATCCATAGATGGATTAGTGAGAAATGGGGGGTTTAAAATAAAAACTGAATTTAAATTATCTATGTGCGAAAGTAAAATAAAATAAAAATGCTCCAAACCTTGAACTCCTTTATGAACCTGCTGTCACCAAGTTCCACAAATTAGTCCATAAAAACAACTGCATGAAATAATTGCTAAATCCTTCTAGTTGCACTTCCCCGGCAACGACGCCAAAATGTTGGGTCTAAAATGCGGATGCAAATTAGAGTTTAATTTAATGTCAACCTGGGAAGGTAAACTTAGAAGTGCCTATCTAAAATATATAGATCTAGAAATATTTCTAACTTGTCGGAGATCTTATGGTTCCCTTACAAGAACACATGGATTTTAAGATTTCTTCCAACAATTAGAATATCTAACAAGAATCTAATTCATTTATGTAATATATGAGGAAAGAGGCTCCTAACTTAGGAGAACCAAGTTGTCCTTCCTTACAATACTACTTTCATGAAGATAAATCTAAGAGCACTAATTAACAATGGCTTATGATGCAGAAGATTTAAAAGTAGAGCCTCCTAACTAAGGAGGTCCAAATTGTCCTTCTTCACAATCCTACTATATCATAATCACCATTGCTTCAAACCAGAAATGAATAAAAACATAAATTAAATTATACCTAACATAAGCATGCAAGTGAGGCCATGGGGCCCTCCATAACTCCACAAGCATACCACTTCAAAGGGAACTCAAATGTAGAAGCAACAAAATCAAAGTATGAGTCTTTATTTCAAAATCTCCATCATAATGTACAAACCAACTTTCTAAGATTACAAATGAGGATTCTAAGATTACAAATGAAGGAGATTGTACTCCTATTTATACAATGGAATGGGATAACAAACTCATAATGATGATCCACTAATCTCTCTTTTAGTTCCATACATATCTCAACCATTTAGACACATAACCCCCTTTTGTCCTTGATCCTCTCCATGAGATCATCATCTTCTCCCTGAGTTTTATCTTCTCAAATTCGAATTTGATCCTTCAAGGCCACATAAAGGTGTCTTGGAAGCTTCCTTAGAACCTACACATGTCACAAAAACAACCCACTTTCCATATATAAAGTAAAATATATTATTTTCTAATATTTAATCAAGAATTTCTCTCAAAAATGCTTAAAAATAAATAATATTTGGAAGATATAAATGAGACCCATTAATGGTGAATAATAGGAAAAATGAAGTGACATGGTAGTGAATAATGAGTGATATAATGGAAGCATAGGTGAAAAATGTATGGTAATGAGTGATATTTGTATGACATTTTGAAGCCCAACAACTAGGACAATGTCAATTTTGGCATTGCTAGATTTACAACAACCATTCGAAATTGGAATTGATGCAAGTGATTACACCATGGATGCAATGAAGGAAACAAGTTTGTTACCATTATTAGACCTTCTCTAAAGCATTAAGAAATTATCCTACCTGTGACAAAGAATTGTATGCTTTGGTTCAAAGTGTGAATAAATGGAAACACTATTTGATGGGAAAAGAGACAATCGTTCATACAGATCATCAACCTTTGCAATATCTTCAATCATAGTCTAAGATACAACAATCACGACATTTCTAATGGATTGGATTCATACATTAATTTCATTTGGTCATAGGTTATAAGAAATGTATACAAAATAAATTTATTGATTTGTTATCAAGGAAGAGAATCAACTCCTCTCAACCTTAGAATCCTTGTAATTTTACGATCCTTGTTCTCATATCATGATGTCATTTTTGTCTCTCCAAAAAGCTTATTTCAAAGGAACTGATTAGTCCTAGGGTTTTGTCCCTAGGGTTTTATCATTTCAAAATTTTGCAAGGGTTTACAAACCCTAGATGCTTTTATATCTAAAATCCTGAAGACTTTCCATTTTCCAGATTGCAAGTCTATACATATACTAAGATGTTAGCTAAAAAACCTAGAAATGTCAATGACAAGCCTTAATGTTTCATTCTAATTTTGATCACGAAAGCTTAATTTTCATATGCACAGATTAGAATACTCATGAGGGAAATACCTATTAATTTTGATTATGTATTTTTACTCAAGAGAGAGAGGACACGACCTTTTATACAATAGGCCTTATAATATATCAGATGTCAATAATATCTTTCAATGGTGCATAAGATTGTTAGCTTATATTTCATGTTATTTCCTAAATGAGATTTCTTCATTTAGAAGATATATCAGTCCATGCAATAAGATTACAAATCTCTGAGATCATTATTTTGATGAACTTAGGAGTCATTGTCTGCAAGAGAACTTGGAGCTGACCTACAATTTAGATCTACGCCTAGCTATTGAGATATGATAACAACATATTATACGTACCTCTAGTAGATTTTCATAAGTGTTATTTCAACCTTACTTTTCAAACCTTACAATCCTTTTATCATAGAGATTAGATACAAAATATCGGTCCTCTTTCAACTAAGAAAACTCACAGCGATTTGCTCGGTTATAACATAGATAATTTGTCTTTCTTTAACTGATGTGTATTGTCTTTCTTCAACATAAATACCTCAGACCTTCGGCCTTCAAACTAGGATACAAATCACAATGATTACGAACCTTATAACATAGAGATGAACCTTAGAAAGATCTGATCTTCAAGAGAGATGTCATAGATATATTTGGTGCACTTTAGTTACAATTTCTTTAGGATGCTTCAAAGAAATATCCTTGCAATGCTATAAAGGCTGAGATAATAAGGCTTGTATCTTTTCGTCATAGCTTAGATTAGTGCAGTGAATTCAAACCCCTTCCACATATCTTAGGTGAATTCTTCATTCTACATAGACTAGTTCTTCCATAAACAATAAGTACCCCAATATTGTGCATAAAACATAGATGGTTCGAACCATAGAGATCACTTCACTCTGAGGAAACTCAAACCTCACCATAAAGGCTTAACATGGTTCCACTCATACTGTATAATTTGGACAATAGTTGTTAGGGTCCAATGTTAACCCCTTTATTTATGTAATAACTCCAAGGGGCCTTGTTAAAGTCATTGTTATTTATTTGAGTCAATAAAGCCTGTAAATGGTTATCCACATCAATAATGATTGTAAGTGGTTGACCCACATTATAGAAAAGGGATCATAATTAGTTGTAAATGGGCCATAGTTAATAAATAAAGTGGTTAACCAGTATTATACAAGGGACCACTAGTACTTAGGGCTTTGGATGTCATAAATCTATAAATAGTCTTAGATAGCAAGGGAAGAAGCATCAAGTTCTATTTTAATTGAGCTCCTCTCTGTAGGAGGTTTCCCCCTCGAAGAGGCAAGTGAACATTGTATTCTTCTGATGAATAACAAAATATCTTTGTAGCTTGTTTTAATTCATGTGATATTTCAGTGTTTCTGGAAATATTGTTTCATATTTTTGGCATTATGTTATTCTCATAGGTCAAGTGCATAACAATTGTTTCAAAGCACTTTCCAGGGTTACCTGTACCTCCAATTTGGGAAGATTTTTTTAGGCTATAGACATGTTCCGACATCTTTAAAGCACGGGATTTGTCGTTGAGCGTATAAAAATACGGATTTGGGGAGGCATGTACACAATAAATACAAGAGGTGCTCACACTTGTTGGACTCCCTTGTAACCCCTGTGGGTACCCGTTCAAGTGGTAGCTCATTAGACAAAACCGCACACATACTACACTTCCATGTACCCTTGGGTGTATCGGAAGCCCCCTAGGTAACTTGAAACCTAAACTTAGATAATCCGTCGACCATATTGCTTCTACAATACATTGAGAACAACACTCAAGGAGATTATTCGCTTGCACAATAGCATAGTCGGGTAGTACAACTAAGGGTACAATCAATCCTCCTTACTTAGCACTCTGAAATATTGGGTTGAGTACTACTATCGGACCCCCGCGTATATCATGATCTATATCACCTGACACTCCTTTGTGACCATAGTTCCCTCAACTATCTGAAGATCGCCACCTACCTTTTCGTCGAGATCAAATATAGCAGTTGGGGTTCAAACACCGTTGTATAGATCAAATCCAATAGTTAGGCATATTTCGTCATTGTACGGATCAAATTCAGGCATTGAGGTTTTCACAACACAAATCTTACTCTTTTTGTAGGGAGGGTTTTGGCCTCTATGATCCAAATCAGATTTTTGCAGAACATTCTACAGTGCAGAGACTTGGGGGCTTCTGCTACTACAGTCCAACTTTCATTTTCACAGGATATGTGGTAGTGTCAAGAATTTTGGATTTCATCCATCATAGTGTTAATCAGCTGGGAGTAAAACTCCTCTCATGTCTAGGGCCATCACGGAGTGCTTGTAGAAGACCTAGCCCATAAGATTCAGGACGACCAATTGATCGCTGTGGTACCATTCACTTGTAAGCCCCTAATTTTCATGCATTCCCAAATTTTTCCTGACACGACTTCAAGTGACCCACATCACTAGAATCTTGAGCTTTCCCTCTTTCCAACCACAATACTCTTAAGTAAGCTCAAAATTTTACTAGGGCTAGTGTATGCACACTACCAAGTCTTAAGTTATGGCCGCAAAGAAGGTTGTAGAGAAAGTCAATGCCCTCAAGAAAAAATTCAATGACTTCCACGCATCCTTTAACAAAAAGTATTGGAAGCCCTGAGGAAGTTTTTCGAACCCATGATGGAAGAAAATAGTGTTGATGCACATGTAGAAGGAGAATATAACTATCACATTCATTTCCATGGAGTTCGAGACACCGAACACCCAAGATGGACATGTGAAAATTTTATGGCTCCAACCCGACAGTATGGGTGGCACAAATGGAACAATATTTCCACCTTAATAATATCTAGGATGATGACACTAAACTACATGTGGGAGCTCTTCTCTTGGACCAAGAGCGATGGAAGTGGCATCAGAAATGTTATCCAAGGAGGGAAACTTGGAACATGTTCTCAAAATCCATTTGTGTCCACTTTGATTATGAATCTCAATTTCTGGGTCATCTCACTAAGCTTAGGAAAATAATTACAGTACGATACTAAATTGGAGCATTTGAAAAACTGGCCATCCGAACTGAAGGTGTAGGAGATGCCTTTTACTTGGAATGTTTCATAAGTGGCATAAAGAAAGCCATACAAGCCCATATCTGAATGCATTATCCAACTACTTGGTTGGAAGCATGCAGTAAGGCCTTAGAGGTAGAATTCGCTTTAAATGCCAATCCAATCATCCAAATTTTGTCACTTGGGAACGTCCCACCCTGACTATTGGCCCCACCCAAACACTTAAGGTTCAAAAGGTGTTGCTGGCAGAAATGGTTGAAAGAATGAAACAAGGAATCTTCTACTACAGTGATGAAAAAAACTCCCCAGGACATAAATGCAAGGAACCAAAATTCTTTCAAATCAACATTACTGAAAACAACTTCGATGATGAAGATCCATCCATTGAAGTTCCTGAGGAAGAGGGTGTTGGCATTATGGCACTAGTTTGGCTCGATGACATAAGTGTTGTCCTTGATGACAATTCACTCAAGTATCAGATCACAAGTTCAGGCTCTCAGAATGGCAGAAAATGGCAGGTGCGCAGGTTCATGATCTCAAAGATGCGGTCATCAATAGGTGCCGCAGATGTGTTGTTCGAAAGTTGCGGACAGGTTCGCAAGTGTACCATTCAAATGATGCGGACCCCCATTTCACACAATTTCATGCAGAGAAAAGTGCACGCATGTGGGAAATCTTACAGGTGGTTCATGGTATTTAGTCTGACACTTTTGAACCTATGGTTTGGTCGGTGGTTTTTGCATTTAAAGTTTTGAACCCCGGTTTGGATCACTTGTATTGGGTTTCTATGGTTTTGGTCCATGGTTTGTGTAAGGCTTTGTGTATAAAAAGGAAAGGAGATTATTTGGTTGGCACTCATGTGTTGAATATCTTAAGAGAAAGATCTGAAATTCTGGTGATCGATTGGTGAATAATAGTTGGATCTGAATTAAGGATAATCCTGAGCATTATAAGGCGAATCTACTGATAAGACGAGATCTCCTTGGCGCATGATCAGATCGGTGAATCTGACAATTTGGGATATAGTTGAGGACTGATAAAGTGTCTATACCCGGATGTTCGTAGGCGAGATACTGTGTAGGTGTGGAGGTGCACAGTCCAGAGGACAGATCAGGTGTTGAGGTGCGCAGTCTAGTTGACAGCGTGGGTGCGGAGGTGCGTAGTCTAGCTGACAGTGCAGGTGCGGAGGTGCGCAGAACATAAGACATAGCAGTGCGGAGGTGCGTAGAACAAAAGACGCAGCAGGTGCGGAGGTGCATAGAAGATAAGACAGAGCAGGTGTGGAAGTGCGTAGGCTCGACACAACATAAGTGCAGATATCTGCAGGTTTCTATTGGTGAAGTTGCATACTTTTCTTGAAATATTTTTAGTTGCCTTTACTTATTACTGCTGAGTTCAGGGTTCTGAATTTGTGTATGGTTACTGTGTATTGATAAGTTATTGACTCAGTATTTGTACAAGGAAGTTGGGTGACTTCATATCTATTTGATGTTTGATTGATATTCATGGATCCAGTCTGAAAATTTATGAAACAAGGTCCTTGGAAAAAAATAGAAGGTTGTAGCCTTCTGCAAGTTGAAGCCTACATGCTGGTATAAGATTGCACCAGTACAAAATCATTGTAAAAGAAGTTTCTAATTGAAAGAAGATAGATACATATTGTAGCAGGTGCTTTTCACCCACACTGGGTTTCCACCTTATATCTTGTGTCCTTTGGTGTCACTATTGCTATATTTTTTGTTGTTCCTGTTTGCAATAGTTCTAATGATCCACATCTGAAGAATATATTAAATTATAAGGTATAAGCAAGTTTCATCTGCATAAATTGAAAAGAGTTTGATAATACTGATTCACCCCCCCTCTCAGTATTATTTTCAACAATTGGTATCAGAGCAGGTCCTTTAAGAAAAGCTTGATTGCTTGAAGGAAAATCTACCACCATGAGCAACTACGAAAAGGAAGCATCTATCAAGCCACCGATTTTTGATGGGAGCAACTTCGTCTATTGGAAGGTAAGAATCACTGCTTATCTTCAATCTCTTGGTACAGAAGTATGGGATATTGTGGAAACAGGATACACATTTCCATCAGCAACTCCTACAGACACAACTGGTAAGAAGCTGTATGAAACAAATGCAAAAGCGGTCAATACTCTATTAGGAAGTCTATCTCAATCAGAATTCATCAAGGTTATGCAGCTCAAAAGCGCAAAGGAAATATGGGACAAGATCGTTCTAAGCTATGAAGGAGATGAGCAGGTAAAACGAGCAAAATTACAAACTCTTAGAATTCAGTATGAAAGTCTCAGAATGCATAATGATGAAAGTGTGGCTAGCTATTTCCTATGTATAGATGAAATCGTAAATTCTATGAAAAAATTGGGTGAAGTAATAAAAGAATTTGTTGTGGTTGAGAAAGTTCTAAGATCTTTGTCTCCTAAGTTTGATTCAAAAGTTTCTGCCATAGAAGAAAAGGAGAATCTAAAGAATCTTACCATGTCACAATTACACGGAATTCTAACTGCTTACGAAATGAGAAGAGGAGGACCATCAGACAGAAGAGAAGCTGCATTCAAAGCTTCAGGAAAGGGAGATTACTATGAGCCAGGACATATGTCAGAAGAAGAGGAAGAATCAAATTTTGTCAAAAATCTTCAACAGGGAACTGGAAGATTTAGAGGTAAGTTTCGTTTCAAATGCTTTGCTTGTGGAAGGGTCGGTCATTATGCTGCAAAATGTCCACATAAAGATAAACTAGACAAAGGTAAGGAACCTGTTAGATGGAACAGAAGACAGAATAAGAAGAGCTATTACATGCATGAAGACAGTGATGGATTGTCAAATAGTGATGAAGATGAACAAGGAAATGATAATAGACTTTTGATGGCTTTTGAAGATGATGATTTCTTGGATGCTATAAATGAAGAAGGTCTTTATGAAGAAACTGCTAAACATAAAGTTTGTTTAGAGGAAAAGAACATGATTATAGATGCTCTAACAGTCCAACTTGCTGAAAAAGATAAACACAATGAAGGGTTAGAATGTAAAATTGTGGGACTTAGAAAAGAAATTGAGAAAACAAAAGCCCTTAATCTCAGATTTTCTAAAGGATCTAAAACTTTGGATGAGATTATCAAAGTACAGTGTTCTCCTCTAATCAAGACAGGTCTCAGATATTCTGAAAAAGCATCTCAGGCCCAGAAGCAAACATAGAAGCCATCCACCTCCAAAAGTTATCTTGAAGCAGCAAGGAAAAAGGAACAAGTTGACAATCAAAAGCATAATGCAGATCACTAGGTAAATCAAGGACAATTTGCTTCAAGAATGATCAAAGATTATCAAGTAAATCAGGGGCAATCTACTTCAAAGATGAATATAAGCCTCAACCAACCACAGGGAAATCGTTCTCAATTTAGCTCAAGAATGGATGGAAACTGCAATCATATGGTTGGTAGATTTGATAATCGCAGGATTTTCGTCAATGGCCAATGTTTCTCTTGTCATAACTTTGGTCATAAAGTTGCTCAATGTGTTGCCTATAAGACCATCATGACTAGGGAAGCTCAAAAACAAAGGAGTATAACAGGAATCATGAAAAGAACCTACAATAACTTCTCTACTCTTGAAAATGAAATAGAATGTACTATCTGCAACAATTTCGGTCATGAAGATTCTGAATGCAGAAGCAAGTTTCGGCGAACACTTTAGAAGGAGCAGGCTTCATTGAGTTCCTAAACATGGAGAAAGAAAGAACCACAACCAGAAAGCTGTGGGATAGCCTTATATGCGGAAGGAGAGGAAAATCAATGGTACATTGGCAGTGGATGCTCGAAACATATGACAGGTAATAAAGAAAGACTTCAGTCATATACTGCCTTAGAAAAAGAAAAGGTCTCTTTTGGAAATGGCACCCCTGCATTCATAAAAGGTAAAGGTTCTGTTCAATTGAAAGAGAAGGTCAAAGATGGAAATGTCATGTATGTTGATGGCTTAAAGCATAATCTATTGAGTGTTAGTCAGATGTGCGATCAAGGAACTGAGGTAATATTTCGATCAAATGGGTGTATTGTTCGTGAGGTTGATATAGGAAAAACAGTGATCAGAGGCATAAGAACTCCAAATAACTTATACGTACTCAAGAGAGAACATCAACAATGCTACTTAAGCAAGAATGATGAACACTGGCTATGGCATAGAAGACTGGGACATCATAGCTTCTCTCAGATCAGGAAAGCATACATATATCAGGCAGTTCGTGATCTTCCTGACATCAGAATTCCAGACAACACAATATGCAAATCATGTCAAATTGGTAAGTAAACCAGAACTAATTTCCCTGAGAATGAAGGATCAGCTAACAGGCCACTTGAACTTGTCCACACTAATATATGTGGTCCAACTAGGAAGAGATCACCTCGAGGAGAAGAGTATTTCATATTGTTCATTGACAATTTTTCAAGGATGTGTTGGATAGGACTCATGAAGTATAAAGATGAAGCTTTCGAAAAGTTCATGTCATTCAAGGCTTTGGTTGAAAACCAATTAGATCGCAGAATCAAATTCCTCAGATCTGATCGAGGAGGGGAATTTACCTCAGATGAATTTTTCGATTTTTGTGAAGAACATGGAAGAAGAAGGGAATCCTCTGCTGCAAAGACTCCTCAACAAAATGGAGTAGTGGAAAGGATGAACAAAACGATTCAACAAATGGCTCGTGCTATGCTTGACGAGTCTGGAACTCCCGCAACTTTCTGGGGTGAAGCCGCATTTGCCGCTGTTACTATTCTCAACAAGACAAACGTCTGGATAAACAGCACTCAGACTCCTCATGAAATTTGGTATGTTAAGACTCCCACGGTAAAATACTTCAAAATCTTTGGAAGCAAATGCTACATTAAAAGGACTGATGAAAATCTTGGCAAGTTTGAACCTAGAGCAGATGAAGGCATTCTACTTGGATACTCTCCCCACAAGAAAGCTTACAAATGTTACAACAAAAGACTTGGTAAAATTGTTTAAAGCATTGATGTAATGGTTGATGAAGAAGGAAACCCTCCCAGGAAGATAAACTCTGAAGATCTCGAAGAAGATTATCCGTCAACATCACATCAGATTCATGACAAAGAAGAAACCCATGAGGCACCAAAATAATAGATAAGGATAGAAGAAAAGACTCCATCTAGATACGTTCAAACGAATCATCCAGAATCTCAAATTTTGGGGCAAAAAGAGGCAGGTGTGCAAACAAGAAGAACCATTTCAGAAGATTCAAGCTATCTAGCACTGCTCTCCTCCACTGAATCGCAAAATGTAAGAGGCTTGCAAAGTTGAATGTTAGGTCAAGGCCATGGAGGAAGAACTCGAGTAGATTGAAAAGAATAACACTTGAGAGTTGGTTCCGAGACCAAAATACAACAATGTCATAGGGACAAAATGGATTTTCAAAATAAGCTGAATGAAAATGGGGATGTGGTTAGAAACAAGGCAAGACTTGTTTGTAAGGGATATGCGCAACAAGAAGGCATAGACTTTGAGGAAACTTTTGCTCCAGTTGCTAGACTTGACGCTATAAGAATGTTCCTTTCTCTCTTTAGCTTTCAAAAGTTCAAAGTATTTCAGATGGACGCAAAATCTGCATTTCTGAATGGAGACTTGAATGAAGAAGTGTACATTGAGCAACCAGATGGGTTTATCCTTGGAAATGATCCAAATCTTGTATGCAGACTCAAAAAGGCTCTCTATGGCCTTAAACAAGCTCCAAGGGTGTGGTATTATCAATTGGATAAGTACCTCCATCAACAAGGTTTTATAAAGGGATCAACTGATAGAAATATGTATATAAAAGTTAACAATAATAAGTTGCTAATACTTGTGGTGTATGTTGATGATATCATATTTGGTAGCAATGAAGAAGACATGAGTCAAAACTTTGCGTTGGTGATGCAGAAAGAGTTTGAAATGTCCATGCTTGGTGAGCTCACATACTTTCTTGGTCTACAAGTCCAACAAAACAAAGACGCCATTTTTCTATCTCAAACCAAATATCTCAAGCAGATCTTGAAGAAATATGGGATGGAGGATTCAAAACCAGTATGTACCCCTATGGTGACAGGTTGCAGCCTCAGCACAAATGATGAATCGAAAGCAATACATCAACCAACCTATAGATCCATGATTGGTAGTTTTCTTAATCTAACAAGTACCCGACCAGATATTATGCATGTAGTGGGAATAGTTGGAAGGTTTCAGGAAAACCCAAAGGAAGCTCATCTTCAGGCAATTAAAAGAATTTTCAAGTATCTACAAGGAACTCAAAACTATGGCTTATGGTATCCCAAAGGTACAAATCTCACATTTCATGCATACACAAATGCAGATTGGGTAGGAAGCGTGGATGACAAGAAAAGCACTAGTGGTGGTGCATTCTTCATGGGTCCTAGATTAGTATCATGGTTCAGCAAGAAACAAATCTCTATTGCATTATTTACAGCTGAAGCAGAATATGTAGTTGCTGCATCTTGCTACACACAACTCCTTTGGATGATGCAAACATTGCAAGATCTTCAAATCACTTGTACTCCACCTATCTCCATTTTTTGTGATAATACAAGTGCAATCAGTATATCAAAGAATCCTATCATGCATTCAAATACCAAGCACATCCCGATCAAGTATCATTTTCTTCTAGAACAAGTACTTGATCAAAAGGTTAAATTGGAGTATGTTCCCTCTAAGGAACAAGTTGCTGATATCCTCACCAAACCACTACCCAGGGAAACCATTGAATACCTCAGACAGAAGCTGGGGGTTGTTGATGCATCATCTTGCTGTTGAATATTGTCTGGTTCAAAGTCTATTGTATGCAAGTTTCATATGGGGTGTATGCGTACATACGCTGGTTTATGTGGGTCTTTCAGAGACCTTCTGGCATAGGTTCAGGGGGAGCATATATTCTTCTAATAATGCATTGTTGGCATTATCATAGAAGATCTTCGTTCAATTATGTTGGATTTCAGGAGGAGCAAGCGTAGAAGGAGAACATGGATTCTGATCTGAATAATGTTGTTGATGTTTTTGTCTCTATGTCTTATATTTCTTTTGTCAAGGTCATGTAATGGCCTATTTTGGTTTCCCCACTATGCTTGGGATGGATAATGTAGTTTTCTCATTATATCATGTATCCCCACTTGGTTGGGAGTTGTATGTATGAGTCTTTGGTGATAGAGAGGTCAATTATGATTTCTTCTGTAGATAATCTTCTTGCAGATCTTGCCTATTTGTCAGGGGGAGCTTTGATAGCACAGCAGAATAGAGATTTCAACATGCATTCAAGGGGAGCATAACCCTTTTCCCTTGATGACAAAGGGGGAGGAAAGATCTTGAGTGACTTTGGGTTGCCATCAAGTCCAAAGGGGGAGATTGTTGGCATTATGGCACTGGTTTGGCTCGATGACATAAGTGTTGTCCTTGATGGAAATTCACTCAAGTAGCAGATCACAAGTTCAGGCTCTCAAAATGGCAGAAAATGGCAGATGTGCAGGTTCCTGATCTCATATATGCGGTCATCAATAGGTTCCACAGATGCGTCGTTCGGAAGTTGCAGACAGGTTCGCAAGTGTACCATTCAAAAGATGCGGACCCCCAGTTCACATACTTTCATGCAGAGAAAAGTGCACGCACGTGGGAAATCTTATGGGTGGTCCATGGTATTTTTTCCAATGCTTTTGAACCTATGGTTTGGTCCATGGTTTTTGCATCTAAAGTTTTGAACCCCGGTTTGGATCCCTTGTATTGGGTTTCTATGGTTTTGGTCCATGGTTTGTGTAAGGATTTGTGTATAAAATGGAAAGGAGATTATTTGGCTAGGCACTCATGTGTTGATTATCTTAAGAGCAAGATCTGAAATTCTGGTGATCGATTGGTGAATAATAGTTGGATCTGCATTAAGGAGAATCCTGAGCATTATAAGGCGAATCTACTGATAAGACGAGATCTCCTTGGCGCATGATCAGATCTGTGAATCTGACAGTCTGGGATATAGTTGAGGACTGATAAAGTGTCTATACCCAGAGGTTCATATGTGAGATACGGCAAAGGTGCGGAGGTGCACAGTCCAGAAGATAGATCAGGTGCGGAGGTGCACATTCTAGTTGACAACGCGGGTGTGGAGGTGCGCAGTCCAGTTGATAGCGTAGGTGTGGAGGTGCGCAGAACATAAGACACAGTAGTGCGCAGGTGCACAGAACAGAAGACGCAGCAGGTGCAGAGGTGCGCGGAAGATAAGACACAGCAGGTGCGTAAGTGCACAGGCTTGACACAGTAGAAGTGCAGATATCCGCAAGTTTCTATTGGTGAAGTTGCAGACTTTTCTTGAAATATTTTTAGCTACCTTTACTTATTACTGTTGAGTTCAGGGTTCTGAATTTGTGTATGGTTACTGTGTATTGAGAAGTTATTGACTTAGTATTTGTACAAGGAAGTCAGTTGATTTCAGATCTATTTGATGTTTGATTGATATTCATGGATCCAATCTGAAAATTTATGAAACGAGGTCCTTGAAAGAAAAGAGAAGGTTGTAGCCTTCTGCAGGTTGAAGCCTGCGTAATGGTATAAGACTGCACCAGTACAAAATCATTGTAAAAGAAGTTTCTAATTGAAAGAAGATAGAGACATATTGCAGCAGCTGGTTTTCACCCACATTGGGTTTCCACCTTATATCTTGTTTCCTTTGGTGTCACTATTGCTATATTTTTTGTTGTTCCTATTTCCAATAGTTCTAATGATCCACATCTGAAGAATATATTAAATTATAAGGTATAAGCAAGTTTCATCTCCATAAATTTAAAAGAGTTTGATAATACTGATTCACCCCCCCTCTCAGTATTATTTTCAAAAATTGGTATCAGAGCAGGTCCTTCAAAAAAAGCTTGATCCTTGAAGGAAGATCTATCACCATGAGCAACTATGAAAAGGAAGCATCTATCAGGCCACCGATTTTTGATGGGAGAAACTTCGTCTATTGGAAGGTAAGAACCAATGCCTATCTTCAATCTCTTGCTACAGAAGTATGGGATATTGTGGAAACAGGATACACATTTCCATCAGCAACTCCTACAGACACAGCTGGTAAGAAGCAGTATGAAACAAATGCAAAAGTGGTCAATACTCTATTAGGAAGTATATCTCAATCAGAATTCATCAAGGTTATGCAGATCAAAAGCGCAAAGGAAATATGGGACAAGATCGTTCTAAGCTATGAAGGAGATGAGTAGGTAAAACGAGCAAAATTACAAACTCTTAGAATTCAGTATGAAAGTCTCAGAATGCATAATGATGAAAGTTTGGCTAGCTATTTCCTACGTATAGATGAAATCGTAAATTGTATGAAAAACTTGGGTGAAGAAATAAAAGAAGTTGTTGTGGTTGAGAAAGTTCTAAGATCTTTGTCTCCTAAGTTTGATTCAAAATTTTTTTCCATAGAAGAAAAGGAGAATCTAAAGAATCTTACCATGTCACAATTACACGGAATTCTAACTACTTACGAAATGAGAAAAGGAGGACCATCAGACAGAAGAAAAGCTGCATTCAAAGCTTCAGGAAAGGGAGATTACTATGAGCCAAGACAAATGTCAGAAGAAGAGGAAGAATCAAATTTTGTCAAAAATCTTCAACGGGGAACTGGAAGATTCAGAGGTAAGCTGCCTTTCAAATGCTTTGCTTGTGGAAGGGTCGGTCATTATGCTGCAAAATGTCCACATAAAGATAAACTAGACAAAGGTAAGGAACCTGTTAGATGGAACATAAGATAGAATAAGAAGAGCTATTACATGCATGAAGACAGTGATGGATTGTCAAATAGTGATGAAGATGAACAAGGAAATGATAATAGACTTTTGATGGCTTTTGAAGATGATGATTTCTTGGATGCTATAAATGAAGAAGGTCTTTATGAAGAAACTGCTAAACATAAAGTTTGTTTAGAGGAAAAGAACATGATTATAGATGCTCCAACAGTCCAACTTGCTGAAAAAGATAAACACAATGAAGGGTTAGAATGTAAAATTGTGGGACTTAGAAAAGAAATTGAGAAAACAAAAGCCCTTAATCTCAGATTTGCTAAACGATCTGAAACTTTGGATGAGATTATCAAAGTACAGTGTTCTCCTCTAATCAAGACAGGTCTTGGATATTCTGAAGAAGCATCTCAAGCCCAGAAGCAAACACAGAAGCCATCCACCTCCAAAAGTTATCTTGAAGCAGCAAGGAGAAAGGAACAAGTTGACAATCAAAAGCATAATGCAGATCACCAAGTAAATCAGGGACAATTTTCTTCAAGAATGATCAAAGATTATCAAGTAAATCAGGGGCAATCTACTTCAAGGATGAACAGAAGCCTCAACCAACCATAGGTAAATCGTTCTCAATTTAGCTCAAGAATGGATGGAAACTGCAATCATATGGTTGGTGGATTTGATAATCGCATGATTCTCTTCAATGGCCAATGTTTCTCTTGTCAAAACTTTGGTCATAATGTTGCTCAATGTGTTTCCTATAAGACCATCATGACTAGGGAAGCTCAAAAACAAAGGAGTATAACAGGAATCATGAAAAGAACCTACAATAACTTCTCTGCTCTTGAAAATGAAATAGAATGTACTATCTGCAACAATTTCGGTCATGAAGATTCTGAATGCAGAAGAAGGTTTCGGCAAACAATTCAGAAGGAGCAAGCTTCATTGAGTTCCAAAACATGTAGAAAGAAAGAACCACAACCAGAAAGCAGTGGGATAGCCTTATATGAGGAAGGAGAGGAAAATCAATGGTACATTGACAGCGGATGCTCGAAACATATGACAGGTAATAAAGAAAAACTTCAGTCATATACTGCCTTAGAAAAAGAAAAGAAGGTCTCTTTTGGAAATGACACCCCTGCATTCATAAAAGGTAAAGGTTTTGTTCAATTGAAAGAGAAGGTTAAAAATGGAAATGTCATGTATGTTGATGGCTTAAAGCATAATCTATTGAGTTTCAGTCAGATGTGTGATCAAGGAACTAAGGTAATATTTTGATCAAATGGATGTATTGTTCGTGAGGTTGATACAGGAAAAATAGTGATCAAAGGCATAAGAACTCCAAATAACTTATACGTACTCAAGGGAGAACATCAACAATGCTACTTAAGCAAGAATGGTGAACACTGGCTATGGCACAGAAGACTGGGACATCTTAGCTTCTCTCAGATCAAGAAAGCATACAGATATCAGGGAGTTCGTGATCTTCCTAACATCAGAATTCCAGACAACACAATATGCAAATCATGTCAAATTGGTAAGCAAACCAAAACTAATTTCCCTGAGAAGGAAGGATCAGCGAGCAGACCACTTGAACTTGTCCACACTGATATATGTGGTCCAACTAGGAAGAGATCACCTTGAGGAGAAGAGTGTTTCATATTGTTCATTGATAATTTTTCAACGATGTGTTGGATAAGACTCATGAAGTATAAAGATGAAGCTTTCGAAAAGTTCAAGTCATTCAAAGCTTATCGCAGAATCAAATACCTCAGATCTGATCGAGGAGGGGAATTTACCTCAGATGAATTTTTCGATTTTTGTGAAGAACATGGAATAAGAAAGGAATTCTCTACTGCAAGGACTCCTCAACAAAATGTAGTGGAAAGGGTGAAAAGAACGATTCAACAAATGGCTTGTGCTATGCTTGATGAGTCTAGAACTCCCACAACCTTCTGGGGTGAAGCCGCATTTGCCGTTGTTACTATTCTCAACAAGACAAACGTCCGGGTAAACAGCACTTAGACTCCTCATGAACTTTGGTATGGTAAGACTCCCACGGTAAAATACTTCAAAATCTTTGGAAGAAAATGCTACATTAAAAGGACTGATGAAAATCTTGGCAAGTTTGAACCTAGAGCAGATGAAGGCATTCTACATGGCTACTCTCCCCACAACAAAGCTTTCAAATGTTACAACAAAAGACTTGGTAAAATTGTTGAAAGCATTGATGTAGTGGTTGATGAAGAAGGAAACCCTCCCAGGCAGATAAAATTTGAAGATCTCGAAGAAGATTATCCGTCAACATCAAATCAGATTCATGATGAAGAAGAAACCCATGAGGCACCAGAAGAATAGATAAGGATAGAAGAAAAGACTCCATCTAGATACGTTCAAAAGAATCATCCAGAATCTCAAATTTTGGGGCAAAAAGAGGAAGGTGTGCAAACAAGAAGAACCATTTCAGAAGCTTCAAGCTATCTAGCACTGCTCTCCTCCATTGAATCGCAAAATGTAAGAGAGGCTTGCAAAGATGAATGCTGGGTCAAGGCCATGGAGGAAGAACTCGAGCAGATTGAAATGAATAACACATGGGAGTTGGTTCCGAGACCAAAAGACAAGAATGTCATAGGAACAAAATGGAATTTAAAAAATAATCTGAATGAAAATGGGGATGTGGTTAGAAACAAGGCAAGACTTGTTTGTAAGGGATATGTGCAACAAGAAGGCATAGTCTTTGAGGAAACTTTTGCTCCAGTTGCCAGACTTGAGGCTATAAGAATGTTCCTTGCTCTCTCTAGCTTTCAGAAGTTCAAAGTATTTCAGATGGATGTAAAATCTGCATTTCTGAATGGAGACTTGAATGAAGAAGTGTACATTGAGCAACCAGATGGGTTTATCCTTGGAAATGATACAAATCTTGTATGCAGACTCAAAAAGGCTCTTTATGGCCTTAAACAGGCTCCAAGGGCATGGTATTATTGGTTGGATAAGCACTTCCATCAACAAGGTTTTATAAAAGGATCAACTGATAACAATCTGTATATAAAAGTTGACAATAATAAGTTGCTAATACTTGTGGTGTATGTTGATGATATCATCTTTGGTAGCAATGAAGAAGACATGAGTCAAAACTTTGCGTTGGTGATGCAGAAAGAGTTTGAAATGTCCATGCTTGGTGAGCTCACATACTTTCTTGGTCTACAAGTCCAACAAAACAAAGATGCCATTTTTCTATCTCAAACCAAATATCTCAACCATATCTTGAAGAAATATGGGATGGAGGATTCGAAACCAGTATGTACCCCTATGGCAACAGGTTGCAGCCTCAACAGAAATGATGAATCGGCAGCAGTACATCAACCAACCTATAGATCCATGATTGGTAGTTTGATTAATCTAACAAGTACTCGACCAGATATTATGCATGCAGTGGGAATAGTTGGAAGGTTTCAGGAAAATCCAAAGGAAACTAATCTTCAAGCAGTTAAGAGAATTTTCAAGTATCTACAAGGAACTGAAAACTATGGCTTATGGTATCCTAGAGGTACAGATCTCACACTTCATGCATACACAGATGCAGATTGGGCAGGAAGCGTGGATGATAGGAAAATTACTAGTGGTGGTGCATTCTTCATGGGTCCCAGATTAGTATCATGGTTCAGCAAGAAACAAAGCTCTATTGCATTATCTACAGCTGAAGCAGAATATGTAGCTGTTGCATCTTGCTACACACAACTCCTTTGGATGATGCAAACATTGCAAGATCTTCAAATCACTTGTACTCCACCTATCTCCATTTTTTGTGATAATACAAGTGCAATCAGTATTTCAAAGACTCCTGTCATGCATTCAATGACCAAGCACATCCCAATCAAGTATCATTTTCTCCGAGAACAAGTACTTGATCAAAACGTCAAATTGGAGTATGTTCCCTCTAAGGAACAATTTGTTGATATCCTCACCAAACCACTGCCCAGGGAGACCTTTGAATACCTCAGACAGAAGCTGGGGGTTGTTGATACGTCATCTTGCTGTTGAATCTTGTCTGGTTCAAAGTCTGTTGTATGCAAGTTTCATATGGGGTGTATGCGTACATACGCTGGTTTATGTGGGTTTGTCAAAGACCTTCTAGCACAGGTTTAGGGGGAGCATATATTCTTCTAATAATGCATTGTTAACATTATCATAGAAGATCTTGGTTCAATTATGTTGGATTTCAGGAGGAGCAAGTGCAGAAGGAGAACATGGACTCTGACCTGAATAATGTTGCCAATGTTTTTGTCTCTATATTTTGGTTGCCCCACTATGCCTGGGTGGATAATGTAGTGTGCTCATTATATCATGTATCCCCACTTGGTTGGGAGTTGTATGTATGAGTTTTTGGTGATAGAGAGGTCAGTTATGATTTCTTCTGTAGATCATCTTCTTGCAGATCTTGCCTATTTGTTAGGGGAGCTTTGATAGCATAGCAGAATAGAGATTTCAGCATGCATTCAGGGGGAGAATAACCCTTTGCCCTTGATGACAAAGGGGGAGGAAATATCTTGAGTGACTTTGGGTTGCCATCAAGTCCAAAGGGGGAGATTGTTAGCATTATGGCACTGGTTTGGCTCGATGACATAAGTGTTGTCCTTGATGGCAATTCACTCAAGTAGCGGATCACAAGTTTAGGCTCTTAGAATGGAAGAAAATGAAAGGTGCACAGGTTCCTAATCTCAAAGATGCAGTCATCAACAGGTTTCGCAGATGCGCCATTCAAAAGTTGCGGACAGGTTCGCAAGTGTACCGTTCAAAAGATGCGGACCCCCAGTTCACACACTTTCATGTAGAGAAAAGCGCACACACGTGAGAAATCTTATGGGTGGTCCATGGTATTTAGTCTGACGCTTTTGAACCTATGGTTTGGTCCATGGTTTTTGCATCTAAAGTTTTGAACCCCGGTTTGGATCCCTTGTATTGAATTTCTATGGTTTTGGTCCATGGTTTGTGTAAGGGTTTGTGTATAAAAAGGAAAGGAGGTTATTTGGTTGGGCACTCATGTGTTGAATATCTTAAGAGCAAGATCTGAAATTCTGGTGATCGATTCGTGAATAATAGTTGGATCTAAATTAAGGAGAATCCTTAGCATTATAAGGCAAATCTATTGATAAGACGAGATCTCCTTGGCGCATGATCAAATCTGTGAATCTGACAGACTGGGATATAGTTGAGGAATGATAAAGTGTCTATATCGGGAGGTCCGCAGGCGAGATACGGCACAGGTGCGGAGGTGCGCAGTCCAGAAGACAGATCAGGTGTGGAGGTGCGCAGTCCAGTTGACAGCGTGGGTGCGGAGGTGCGCAGTCCGGTTGACAGCGCAGGTGCGGAGGTGCGCAGAACATAAGACACAGCAATGTGGAGGTGCGCAGAACAGAAGACACAATAGGTGTGGAGGTGTGTAGAAGATAAGACAAAGCATGTGTGGAAGGGCACAGGCTCGACACAGCAGAAGTGCGGTATCTGCAGGTTTCTATTGGTGAAGTTGCGGGCTTTTCTTGAATTATTTTTAGCTGCCTTTACTTATTACTGCTGAGTTCAGGGTTTTGATTTTTTTTATGGTTGTTGTGTATTGAGAAGTTATTGACTCAGTATTTGTACAAGGAAGTTGGGTGATTTCAGATCTATTTGATTTTTGATTGATATTCATGGATCCAGTCTAAAAATTTATGAAACGAGGTCCTTGGAAGAAAAGAGAAGGTTGTAGCCTTCTGCAGGTTGAAGCCTGCGTGCTGGTATAAGACTGCACCAGTACAAAATCATTGTAAAAGAAGTTTCTAATTGATAGAAGATAGAGACATATTGCAGCAGCTGGTTTTCACCCACATTGGGTTTCCACCTTATATCTTGTGTCCTTTGGTGTGACTGTTGCTCTATTTTTTGTTGTTCCTGTTTGCAATAGTTCTAATGATCCACATCTGAAGAATATATTAAATTATAAGGTATAAGCAAGTTTCATCTGCATAAATTGAAAAGAGTTTGATAATATTGATTCACGCCCCCTCTCAGTATTATTTTCAACAATTGGTATCAGAGCAGGTCCTTCAAGAAGAGCTTGATCGCTTGAAGGAAGATCTATCACCATGAGCAACTACGTAAAGGAAGCATCCATCAGCCACTGATTTTTTATGGGAGCAACTTCATCTATTGGAAGGTAAGAATCACTGCCTATCTTCAATCTCTTGGTACCAAAGTATGGGATATTGTGGAAACAGGATACACATTTCCATCTGCATCTCCTAGAGACAGAGTTGGTAAGAAGCAGTATGAAACAAATGCAAAAGCGGTCAATACTCTATTAGGAAGTCTATCTCAATCAGAATTCGTCAAGTTTATGCAGATCAAAAGTGCAAAGGAAATATGGGACAATATCGTTCTAAGCTATGAAGGAGATGAGCAAGTAAAATGAGCAAAATTACAAACTCTTAGAATTCAGTATGAAAGTCTCAGAATGCATAATGATGAAAGTGTGGCTAGCTATTTCCTACGTATAGATGAAATCGTAAATTGTATGAAAAACTTGGGTGAAGAAATAAAAGAAGTTGTTGTGGTTGAGAAAGTTCTAAGATCTTTGTCTCCTAAGTTGATTCAAAAGTTTCTACCATAGAAGAAAAGGAGAATCTAAAGAATCTTACCATGTCACAATTACACGGAATTCTAACTGCTTACGAAATGAGAAAAGGAGGACCATCAGACAGAAGAAAAGCTGCATTCAAAGCTTCAGGAAAGGGATATTACTATGAGCCAGGACATATGTTAGAAGAAGAGGAAGAACCAAATTTTGTCAAAAATCTTCAATGGGGAACTGGAATAACCAGAGGTAAGCTGTCTTTCAAATGCTTTGCTTGTGGAAGGGTCGGTCATTATGCTGCAAAATGTCCACATAAAGATAAACTAGACAAAGGTAAGGAACCTGTTAGAGGGAAACGAAGACATAATAAGAAGAGCTATTACACACATGAAGACAGTGATGGATTGTCAAATAGTGATGAAGATGAACAAGGAAATGATAATAGACTTTTGATGGCTTTTGAAGATGATGATTTCTTGGATGCTATAAATGAAGAAGGTATTTATGAAGAAACTGCTAAACATAAAGTTTGTTTAGAGGAAAAGAACATGATTATAGATACTCTAACAGTCCAACTTGCTGAAAAAGATAAACACAATGAAGGGTTAGAATGTGAAATTGTGGGACATAGAAAAGAAATTGAGAAAACAAAAGCCCTTAATCTTAGATTTGCTAAAGGATCTGAAACTTTGGATGAGATTATCAAAGTACAACGTTCTCCTCTAATCAAGACAGGTCTCGGATATTCTGAAGAAGCATCTCAAGCCCAGAAGAAAACACAGAAGGCATCCACCTCCAAAAGTTATCTGGAAGCAGCAAGGAGAAAGGAACAAGTTGACAATCAAAAACATAATGTAGATCACCAGGTAAATCATGGACAAATTGCTTCAAGAATGATCAAATATTATCAAGTAAATCAAGGGTAATCTACTTCAAGGATGAACATAAGTCTCAACCAACCATAGGTAAATCATTCTCAATTTAGCTCAAGAATGGATGGAAACTGCAATAATATGGTTGGTACATTTGATAATCGCAGGATATTCTTCAATGGCCAATGTTTCTCTTGTCAAAACTTTGGTCATAGCGCTGCTCAATGTGTTGCCTATAAGACCATCATGACTAGGGAAGCTCAAAAACAAAGGATTATAACAAGAATCATGAAAAGAACCTACAATAACTTCTATGCTCTTGAAAATGAAATAGAATGTACTATCTGCAACAATTTCGGTCATGAAGATTCTAAATGCAGAAGCAGGTTTCAGCAAACAATTCAAAACGAGCAGGCTTCATTGAGTTCCAAAACATGGAGAAAGAAAGAACCACAACCAGAAAGCTGTGGGATAGCCTTATATGCAGAACGAGAGGAAAATAAATGGTACATTGACAGCGGATGCTCGAAACATATGACAGGTAATAAAGAAAAACTTCAGTCATATACTGCCTTAGAAAAAGAAAAGAAGGTCTCTTTTGGAAATGACACCCCTGCATTCATAAAAGGTAAAGGTTTTGTTCAATTGAAAGAGAAGGTGAAAGCTGGAAATGTCGTGTATGTTGATGGCTTAAAGCATAATCTATTGAGTTTCAGTCAGATGTGTGATCAAGGAACTGAGGTAATATTTCGATCAAATGGACGTATTGTTCGTGAGGTTGATACAGGAAAAACAGTGATCAGAGGCATAAGAACTCCAAATAACTTATACGTACTCAAGGGAGAACATCAAAAATGCTACTTAAGCAAGAATGATGAACACTGGCTATGGCACAGAAGACTGGGACATCTTACTTTCTCTCAGATCGGGAAAGCATATAGATATCAGGCAGTTCGTGATCTTCCTGACATCAGAATTCTAGACAACACAATATGCAAATCATGTCAAATTGGTAAGCAAACCAAAACTAATTTCCCTGAGAAGGAAGGATCAGCGAGCAGATCACTTGAACTTGTCCACACTGATATATGTGGTCCAACTAGGAAGAGATCACCTCGACGAGAAGAGTGTTTCATATTGTTCATTGACAATTTTTCAACGATGTGTTGGATAGGACTCATGAAGTGTAAAGATGAAGTTTTCGAAAAGTTCAAGTCATTCAAAGCTTTGGTTGAAAACTAATCAGATCGCAGAATCAAATGCCTCAGATCTGATCGAGGAGGGGAATTTACTTCAGATGAATTTTCCGATTTTTATGAATAACATGGAATAAGAAAGGAATTTTCTGCTACAAGGACTCCTCAACAAAATGTAGTGGAAAGGATGAATAGAACGATTCAACAAATGGCTTGTGCTATGCTTGATGAGTTTAGAACTCCCGAAACCTTCTGGGGTGAAGCCGCATTTGCCGCTGTTACTATTCTCAACAAGACAAACGTCCGGGTAAACAACACTCAGACTCCTCATGAAATTTGGTATGGTAAGACTCCCACGGTAAAATACTTCAAAATCTTTGGAAGCAAATGCTACATTAAAAGGACTGATGAAAATCTTGGCAAGTTTGAACCTAGAGTAGATGAAGGCATTCTACTTGGCTACTCTCCCCACAACAAAGCTTACAAATGTTACAACAAAAGACTTGGTAAAATTGTTGAAAGCATTGATGTAGTGGTTGATGAAGAAGGAAACCTTTCCAGGCAGATAAACTCTGAAGATCTCGAAGAAGATTATCCGTCAACATCAAATCAGATTCACGATGAAGAAGAAACCCATGAGCCACCAGAAGAATAGATAAGGATAGAAGAAAAGACTCCATTTAGATACGTTCAAAAGAATCATCCAGAATCTCAAATTTTGGGGCAGAAAGAGGCAGGTGTGCAAACAAGAAGAACCATTTCAGAAGCTTCAAGCTATCTAGCACTTCTCTCCTCCACTGAACCGCAAAATGTAAGAGAGGCTTACAAAGATGAATGTTAGGTCAAGGCCATGGAGGAAGAACTCGAGTAGATTGAAAAGAATAACACTTGGGAATTGGTTCTGAGACCAAAAGACAAGAATGTCATAGGGACAAAATGGAATTTCAAAAATAAGCTGAATGAAAATGGGGATGTGGTTAGAAACAAGGCAAGACTTGTTTGTAAGGGATATGCGCAACAAGAAGGCATAGACTTTGAGGAAAATTTTGCTCCAGTTGCCAGACTTGAGGCTATAAGAATCTTCCTTGCTCTCTCTAGCTTTCAGAAGTTCAAAGTATTTCAGATGGACGTAAAATCTGCATTTCTGAATGGAGACTTGAATGAAGAAGTGTACATTGAGCAACCAAATGGGTTTATCCTTGCAAATGATCCAAATATTGTATGCAGACTCAAAAAGGCTCTCTATGGCCTTAAACAGGCTCTAAGGGCATGGTATTATCAGTTGGATAAGTACCTCCATCACAAGGTTTTATAAAAGGATCAACTGATAGCAATCTGTATATAAAATTTGACAATAATAAGTTGCTAATACTCGTGGTGTATGTTGATGATATCATCTTTGGTAGCAATGAAGAAGACATGTCAAAACTTTGCGTTGGTGATGCAGAAAAGTTTGAAATGTCCATGCTTGGTGAGCTCACATACTTTGTTGGTCTACAAGTCCAACAAAACAAAGATGACATTTTTCTATCTCAAACCAAATATCTCAACCAGATCTTGAAGAAATATGGGATGGAGGATTCGAAACCAGTATGTACCCCTATGGTGACAGGTCGCAGCCTCAGCACAAATTATGAATCGGCAACAGTACATCAACCAACCTATAGATCCATGATTGGTAGTTTTCTTAATCTAACAAGTACCCGACCAGATATTGTGCATGCAGTGGGAATAGTTGGAAGGTTTCAGGAAAATCCAAAGGAAACTCATCTTCAGGCAGTTAAAAGAATTTTCAAGTATCTACAAGGAACTCAAAACTATGGCTTATGGTATCCTAGAGGTACAGATCTCACACTTCATGCATACACAGATGCAGATTGTGCAGGAAGCCTGGATGACAGGAAAAGCACTAGTGGTGGTGCATTCTTCACGGGTCCCAGATTAGTATCATCGTTCAGCAAGAAACAAAGCTCTATTGCATTATCTATAGTTGAAGCAGAATATGTAGCTGCTACATCTTGCTACACACAACTCCTTTGGATGATGCAAACATTGCAAGATCTTCAAATCACTTGTACTCCACCTATCTCCATTTTTTGTGATAATACAAGTGCAATCAGTATTTCAAAGAATCTTGTCATGCATTGAAAGACCAAGCACATCCCTATCAAGTATCATTTTCTCTGAGAACAAGTACTTGATCAAAAGGCTAAATTGGAGTATGTTCCCTCTAAGGAACAAGTTGTTGATATCCTCACCAAACCACTACCTAGGGAGACCTTTGAATACCTCAGACAGAAGTTGGGGGTAGTTGATGCATCATCTTTCTGTTGAATCTTGTCTGGTTCAAAGTCTGTTGTATGCAAGTTTCATATGGGGTGTATGCGTACATACGCTGGTTTATGTGGGTCTGTCAGAGACCTTCTAGCACAGGTTCAGGGGGAGCTTATATTCTTCTAATAATGCATTGTTGGCATTATCATAGAAGATCTTGGTTCAATTATGTTGGATTTCAGGAGGAGCAAGTGCAGAAGGAGAACATGGATTCTGATCTGAGTAATGCTACTGATGTTTTTGTCTCTATGTCTTATATTTCTTTTGTCAAGGTCATGTAACGGCCTATTTTGGTTGCCCCACTATGCCTGGGATGGATAATGTAGTGTGCTCATTATATCATGTATCCCCAATTAGTTGGGAGTTATATGTATGAGTCTTTGGTGATAGAGAGGTCAGTTATGATTCCTTCTGTAGATCATCTTCTTGCAGATCTTGCCTATTTTTCAGGGGGAGCTTTGATAGCACAACAGAACAGAGATTTCAGCATGCATTCAGGGGGAGCATAACCCTTTGCCCTTGATGACAAAGGGGGAGGAAAGATCTTGAGTGACTTTGGGTTGCCATCAAGTCCAAAGGGGGAGATTGTCGGCATTATGGCACTCGTTTGGCTGGATGACATAAGTGTTGTCCTTGATGGCAATTCACTCAAGTAGCAGATCACAAGTTCAGGCTCTCAAAATGGCATTAAATGGCAGGTGTGCAGGTTCTTTATCTCAAAGATGTGGTCATCAACAGGTTCCGCAGATGCGCTGTTCGGAAGTTGCAGACAGGTTCACAAGTGTACCGTTCAAAAGATGCGAACCCCCAGTTCACACACTTTCATGTAGAGAAAAGCACACGCACGTGGGAAATCTTACGGGTGGTCCATGGTATTTAGTCCGATGCTTTTGAACCTATGGTTCGGTCCGTGGTTTTTGCATTTAAGGTTTTGAACCCCGGTTTGGATCCCTTGTATTGGGTTTCTATGGTTTTGGTCCATGGTTTGTGTAAGGCTTTGTGTATAAAAAGGAAAGCAGATTATTGGGCTAGGCACTCATGTGTTGAATATCTTAAGAGCAAAATCTGAAATTCTGGTGATCGATTGGTGAATAATAGTCGGATCTGAATTAAGGAGAATCCTGAGCGTTATAAGGCAAATCTATTGATAAGACAAGATCTCCTTGGCACATGATCAGATCTGTGAATCTGACAGTCTGGGATATAGTTGAGGACTGATAAATTTTCTATACTCGGAGGTCCGTAGGGGAGATGTGGCGCAGGTGCAGAGGTGCACAGTCCAGAAGACAGATCAGGTGCGGAGGTGCGCAGTCCAATTGACAGCGTGGGTGCGGAGGTGCTCAGTCTAGTTAACAACGCAGGTGCGGAGGTGCGAAAACATAAGACACAGCAGTGTGGAGGTGTGCAGAACAAAAGACGCAGCAGGTGTAGAGGTGCGCAAAAGATAAGACAAAGTAGGTGCGGAAGTGTGCAGGCTCGACACAGCAGAAGTGCGGATATCCGCAGGTTTCTATTGGTGAAGTTGCAGACTTTTCTTGAAATATTTTTAGCTGCCTTTACTTATTACTGCTGAGTTTAGGGTTCTGAATTTGTGTATGGTTGTTGTGTATTGAGAAGTTATTGACTCAGTATTTGTATAAGGAAGTTGGGTGATTTCAGATCTATTTGATGTTTGATTGATATTCATGGATCCAGTCTGAAAATTTATGAATCGAGGTCCTTGGAAGAAAAGAGAAGGTTGTAGCCTTCTGCAGGTTGAAGCCTGCGTGCTGGTATAAGACTGCACCAGTACAAAATCATTGTAAAAGAAGCTTTTAATTGAAAGAAGATAGAGGCATATTGCAGCAGGTGGTTTTCACCCACATTGGGTTTCCACCTTATATCTTGTGTCCTTTGGTGTGACTGTTGCTCTATTTTTTGTTGTTCCTGTTTGCAATAGTTCTAATGATCCACATCTGAAGAATATATTAAATTATAAGGTATAAGAAAGTTTCATCTGCAGGTGGGGAATCCAGGCAGGTGCTCCTACTATCATTAGCTCACATCAAATGGATAATCTTTTAAAAAAGGGCCACCATGGGATAATAACACAATTTAATGTCATCTGTGCCATTGAATCCAGTCCTCCTAACATTCATCCTGATATGAAATAGGTATTGTATCACCACCAGTGGTTATTTGACAAACCCAAGGAGCTCCCACCCTCTATAGGTGAACATGATCATAGCATCCCTTTGCTCTCAGGTACCCAGCTGCCAAATCTCCTCCCCTATCGATATCCTTTTGCACAAAAGGATGAAATTGAAAAATTATTCAAGGAACTCCTCGAAGCCAATGTTATTCATCCCAACACCATCTCTTATTCATCTCCAGTGTTCATGGTTTTAAATAAATATGGTGAATGACACATGTGTCGTGAATTTAGGGCCCTTAAAAAGCTCACTATCAAGGATAAATTTCCTATTCCAGTAGTTGATGATTTGCTTGATGAACTTCATGGCGCCAAATTTTTTACCAAGATGGACCTCCACTCAGGCTATCACCAAATACAAATGAAGGAAGTTGACATTCCCAAGACAACCTTCTGAACTCATAAAGGCCATTATGAATTCTTGGTCATGCCATTTGGTCTCTGTAATGCCCCATCCACTTTTCAGAGCCTCATGAACCACCTTCTGAAACCATATCTCATAAAATTCATCTTGGTATTTTTTGATGACATTCTCATCTACATCATAACATGGGCCACACACCTTCAACATGTTGACCAGGTACTGCAACTTCTCCAAGGTCACAAATTACTTGTGAAATTATATAAGTGTTCCTTGGCATGGAAGAGGTAGAGTATTTGGGACACATTGTGGACCTTGAAGGAGTGAGGGTTGATTCAAAAAAAAATTAGGCAATGAAAGATTGGCCTCAACCAAAAACATTGAAGAGTTTGGGGGAATTCTTGGGTCTCATGGGTTACTATCGCAAATTTGTCAGCAATTATGGACACATTTCCTGACCCCTCATTAGTCTTCTCAAGAAAATCCATTTCTCTAGATTGATGCAGCTCAACAAGCCTTCTTGGCTCTCAAATAGGCTATGTGCTCCACTCTAGTATTGGCCTTACCATACTTCACAAAACCTTTTATGGTTGAATGTGATGCTTTAGGTAAGGGCATTGATGCAATATTAATGTAGGAAGGTAGACCATTGTCTTTCACCAATCAACAAATTAGTGGAAAACATCTAGGTCAATCTACATAGGAGAAAGAAATGATGGTCATCTGACATGAAGTAGACACTTGGCAACCATACTTATTGGGGCATCATTTCCAAATCTTCGCTGACCATCATAGCCTAAAATATTTCCTAGAGCAATGTCTATTGTCACCACAACAAAATAAATGGCTTACAAAAATGTTGGGATATGATTATGAGATAATTTAAAAGAAGGGGTGTGACAATGTAGTGGTCGATGCCTTATCACGCCAATTTGAGGAAGAGGACATCCTGTTATCCTTGTCTCTACCCATACTAGATTATATTGAAGTAGCTCATCATGAATGCTTCTCCCACCCCTCTCTATCCCAGCTCATTAATAGATTATGTGCATATCGTAATTCCTCAGAGGATTACTCTTGGAAGGATGAGGTTCTATGCCATAAGGATCAGGTAGTTCTATGCTCAACCTCCATCCTCAAAACCTGCACCTTGGAAGAGCTACACTCCTCTCTAGTTGTTGGACATTAGGCTTTTAGATGACTTATGCACAAGCACACTTCTCTTTCTTTTAGACCGACATGAAGCATTAAATTCTTACTTTGTAGTTGAATTCGAAGTATGCTAGTGCAACAAAGGGCAAACGATCAAGCTACTGAGAACCTTACAACCATTGCCACTCCTTGCTTCTGTCTAGATAGATGTTTCTGTGGGTTTCATTACATGTCTCCTAAAATCATGAAAAACATCAGCCATCATGGTGGTTGTTGACAGAGTTTCCAAATATGCTCATTTTTGCACTCTATCATACCCATTTATCTCAACATTAGTGGCTCAAGTTTTCATGGACCAAATATTCAAACTGCATGGAATGGCAACTTCCATTGTGTCTAATTGAGCCCCCACTTTTACTAGTAATTTTTGGCAGGAACTTTTCCAGCTACACGGCACATAACTCCAATTGAGTATAGCTTATCATCCCGAAATCGGTAGTCAAATAGAAGCAGTCAACAAATTTTTTGAGACCTATCTATGGTGCTTCACTTCAGATAAGTAGCATTAATGGGTACAATGGATTCCTTTAGCTAAATGGTGGTATAATACTAACTATCATGAAGCCATCAAGATGATGCCATATGAGGAAGTGTATGGCCAACTTCCACCTTCACCAACTTCTTATATCCCTGGATCTTCCAAATTACAGGTAGGTTATAAGCTCCTTCAGAATTGTGCTTCCATG
Organism: Pinus taeda; assembly: GCA_000404065.3. NCBI lineage: Eukaryota > Viridiplantae > Streptophyta > Pinopsida > Pinales > Pinaceae > Pinus > Pinus taeda. Next base: position 152,493 of record APFE030687315.1, read on the forward strand.
ACGATCACCTCAAAGATAATCTACATCGAGCTCTAAATCAAATGAAGCAACATATTCACCAACATCGTTCAAAGAGGTCATTTCAAGTAGGTGACCAGGTGTTCCTGTGACTCCAACCTTATAAGTAGGCCTCTCTCAAAGAAAAGGGTTGCCAAAAATAAACCCCAAAATTCTATGGGCCTTATTAGGTACTTTAGCATATAGGAGCAGCCACTTACAAACTAGCCCTTCTGACTACTTCAAAAATCCATCCAGTCTTCCATGTATCCTACCTCAAGAAAGTTGTGAGGAACAATTGTAGGGTTCAAACAAGTCTACCGTAATTGGATAAGGAAGGTTCACTTTGTCTATGACCCAAAAAGGTCCTCGATACTTATGAAATACATCTCCACAACCACATGATCAAGGAAGTCCTCATCAAGTGGAAAGACACCTCTCTAGAAAATGCGACATGGGAATTAGCCAATATTCTTCAGCAATTTCCATAGCTTCAACCTTGAGGACAAGGATTTTTTGGATGGGGGAGGGCATGTTAGGGTCTAACCGTAACCCCTTTATTTATGTGATAATCCCAAGGAGCCTAATCAAAGTCATAATCAATTATTTGAGTCAATAAAGTCCGTAAGAGATTATTCACATTAATAATAATCATAAGTGTTTGACCCACATTATAGAAAAGGGATCACAATTAGTTGTAAATGGGCCATAGTTGATAAATAAAGTGGTTAACCCATATTATGCAAGGGAACACTAGTAGTTGGGGCTTTGGATGTCATAATGCTATAAATAGTCTTAGATAGTAAGGGAAAAATAATTGAGTTTTATTGTAAATGAAATCTTCTCTATTGGAGGTTGCCCCCTCGAAGAGGAAAGTGAACATTGTATTCTACTTCTGAATAATAAAGTATCTTTGTAGCTTGCCTCAATTCATGTGATATTTCTATGTTTCTGGCAATATTGTTTCGTATTTCTGGCATTTTGTTACTCTCGCAAGTTAAGTGCGTAACACTAGTACCACTGTTGAGAGCTCAATCATTTTGTCTAATATATGATTAGATCAAGTTTCATAAATTCAGTTAGCTTGGATTTTGTCTCAACGAGAGACACGGTCATGCCACTATCCAAAGAGGCTCAGATTCATCTCAATTTGATTTTGTCATGGTCTCATAAAGCCTTAAAGTACTTCAAAGATGACTTCAAATCATGGAGAGGACTTGATCCTCCATATAAGAATAATTCATACCACATTATAGGGATTTTAACATTTGAGTTATATTGAGCCTTCCCAAAGGTATGCTTCTATCAATACTATCTCAGAGATTTCAAATGCCTCACAGAGATGTAATTTCAGATGCCACTTGGATCTGAGATTTCATTGATCGAAATCTTAGGATTGAAGAATTCGTATGTCATAGAGATAAGTCAAAATTTCACTTGCTTCTCATACCATAGGGAACTCAGATCTATTACAAATATGTAACTTGGATGCCATTCTTTTCGAAATGCTCTTCAACTCCTTCAAACTAGCTCTAATACCATGTTGAAATTTGAGTACAAGATAGAATTTTAGATCTTGATGATTAATTGTGAAGGTGTTATTTTTCTTTTTAGCCTTTCTTTATTCTTCTTCAAGAAATTATAATTTAACGATTTAACCATTCAAGTACAAGATAAATAGATATCAAAGTGCACAAGAGACAAGAAACACCAAAAATTAAGTTAGCGGCTAGGGAAAAACCCACAAGAGGAAAACCCAACAATTCTTTCCTTATAGAATTTTTGTCAACAAGAGAGATCCAAGTTAGAAAAACCAACTAGTAGTAACTAGATAACCATTCTCCAAAACCCAAGCCAACCCTCCAAGGTCTCTAGGATAATATGCCTCAAATTGTCCACATTTATGTCTGCAATGAGGTCTACTTTAGTCTTCCATAAAGGACTGAATTTTGTCTTCTGCTTTAGATCATGTCACAAATTATACTTGAAAATGGGAGCTTCAAAAACTTCATATAGTTCAATGGAGATACTTCGTCAGACTTCACTTTATTTTATAGAGATATGTAGCCTCAGATTTTTCTTTCTTTCACAGAGATGTTCTTCTTGCAAGGTACCTTTTGGAGGGAGACGAATGATATGTATATAGATTCCATCAAGAGAAAATGGGTGTCTTCATAGGCATGCCGAATTGGCTTCTTGGAGGGTTGCCTTAGGAATTTTGGAGACACATAAATATAATATAAAATTCAATTTATTTATTTTTTTAAATGTCCAAATGGGACATGATAAAAATAAATTTTCTTTTGACTCAAATACATTCGTTTTGACTCTTTACAAGATCAAGATCATAATTATGAAGACCGAACCTAGTTACAAATTCAACAAGCGTTACTAATATTATAGTTGTAAATTGTGTATTTAGATCATAAATGTAGGAGTAGGTTGTTACCCATGCTTGTTTGTTTATTTATGTATTGTTGTGCGTGAATGAATCATTTGATTTTAAGGTTACTTTATGAGACCTTTGAGTTGAGATTGTTTGCACATATTGAATTTAGGACACCATACCTTGACTATGTTTTTTTTTTAACAAGGTCGAGTAGTTGATATATTATCAAAAGCTTTGTTGGAGCAAGCTCCTATTACAAACGACTGCAAAAAGATAAACATCTAAGCCAGGAGATAGGGACGTAGTCTCTTCTCCTAGGCTCGTGTTCAAGACTTTGTGTATTTTTATGGGTATTCTAGTGTACTTCCTAACAAACTGACCTATTAGAAAGAGAAATTTACATGCCATGGGTTCTCTGACAGTTTTTCAAGGCTTATAGACTGTTTGCTCCTGATTTGGTTGTTTCTTCTTTTCATATTTGACCGAGTTCTCTCCTTCATTACTTATGCTGCTGATTTTGTAATGTGCCACTATGGTTCCATTTGAGTTGATTTCTTGTTCTTCCTTTGGCTTTCCATTTTGCTCCTTGTTTGATGTGCTTCCTTGGATTTGTAATGCTCGATGTGATTTTTCTTCTTCTGGTGTTGACCACTTTCCTTTTGTCAGGCACAGGGGCCATTGGAATTGACGAACGAGGTTTTTAGTTTAATAACTGCCCAGATTAAGTCACAAAGTTTGGAATCATGGGATGGGCGGTAGAGATTATCTAGAGGTGCTGCAGTCTAGAGGAACCAGCGCTGTCGTCAATGAATCAAATCAACAATCATCGGGTGCAAAAAGGTTTGAACGATAATAAATGAGAAAGGTAAGATTAAAGGAAAAGGTCGTATTTTAGGTAGATAAGAAACCGTGAGTGGTAAAAAGGGGAGGATGCCCGATTCCATTGACCGGGCGACACGTTGCAGCGGAGGAGAGAGAGAAAACCACTTTTTGGGCAGGTAATCTCCGAGCATATTGTCGGCCCGATATAGATAAGAACCATCAGATCTAATGGGGATAGATCGACAGTGGGAGAAAGTCACACAAGTTTGGATGGGCGAGTTGATCACCAACCGTCGGATTGGGAACCAGATCAGTGATCCAGCTTTGATCAGAGATCGAAGAGAGGAGGGAAAGGTGATTCGGTGAAGGCTTGGGGGGGCGGACCCAATGATATATTTAGGTGCGAATGAAAGCTTATTTGAAGTCTGAATTAAGCACTCAGTCATGATTTTCCATTGTATTTCGATAATAATGAGGTCCCAGAGAGAGGACCGAAATCTGGACATAACAGAGGCTTTACGCTGCAAAGGGGTGCTGGGTGGAGGGAGTGGAGGGGATGGGGGGATATGGGGTGAATGAGCTGGGTAAGAAGAGGGGTGAGGGCTTAATATGAAGTCTACTCACTTAGTAGAGGTAACGCTGAGGGCTATTATATAAGGCAAGAAGGGGCTTTGGAGCCAAAGAATCACTATATTGACCTGGAAGGTGAAGATTTCTTCACTAAGATTGCTTTTGTGATGATTGCACCCTCTGTTCTTATAGTGCTTTAATGCCGCTTGAACCCTACCTTTGATGAAATAGTTTACAACATGGTTCTTGTGGCCATGGTTGCAATATTCCTTCCTGCTATTTCTCGTGCTAGAGTCTATAGTTTCATGGATTTTCTTATGCATTTCCATGACTTCCTGGCTATTACTACAGTGATGAGTCCTTTGTTGCTTTTTGACTATTGTTTTTTGATTTATTGCTTTTATCCTTGTGGTTTTTCCTTGATTTTGGTCATCTTTATACTTGTGATTTTTGCTACTCATTAAGGAACAGAGTTATGATATTCTTCCTAGTTTTCACGAACATGCCCTTCATTGTTTTCCACTGCTTGGTTTGCAAAATAATCCGCCTGTTGATTGTTAATTCTCAAGACAAGTCTGAAGATTACATTGCTAGAGCCTTCCAAGTTCTTCCTTATTCTTCTAATAATTCCGTTCATGAACTCATTGATTGGGTTTTTGTTTCTTAACATTGCCTCTATTATTATGGCTGAGTCACCTATTATGATAGGATTTTGAGTTTCTCTTTTTTTTATTATTCTTGTTCCCATCAGCAAGCTGTATGCTTATACCTTATTATTTGAGATTTGTCCCAATCCCCATTCATATGTGACATTTTCTTTCCCATCAAGATCTAGGATTATTCCCCCTACCCCTGCCTTTCCCGGGTTATGATTTGAGGCCCCATCAAAGTATAGACAGTATCTGTCCTGATTTTTCCTCCAATTTTTTAGTTCCTCTTCACTCATTCTTATTTTCCAAATATTTCTTGAGTTTATCTTCCTCTTTCATTTTTGTCCATTATTGTTTATTATGGCTTTGTTGAGCCAATCTTGCTCTTCTTGCTCAAGAGTGCTATAATCTTTTGGTGATGTTCCTTTGACATTGAGGATTTCAGAAGTTAAACCCCACGTTTTTGAGAGGGTCTTCCCTATCCTTGGAATTTGATCTTTGAATATGCACTTATTTCGTGTCAACCAAATTTTCGAACATAGAACTACTAGGATGCACTTCCATATCCTCTGAATTGTGACTTTCTTCTTTGTTGTGTATGGATAGGCCTTCTTGAGGGTTTGAAGAAAGTCCTACAAGGGTTGTTCAAAATTTATTCTTATTTCCAAAGGACATATCAGGTGCTGCCAACATTCTTTGGCAAAGGTGAATTCTTGAAATAAGTGCTGAATATTTTCTTCAACTTGCATGCATAATGGGCATCGTGTTGGGCCTTGAAAGCCCTTTTTTTAGGTTGTCACTGGTCAATATTCTCCCTTTTAGTAGAGTCTAGATGAACATTTTGATCTTAGGTAGACTTTCTGATTTCCAAGCTATTTTCCAAGAATCCTAGTCTTGTTGATTTGGTTGTTCTTGAAGGATTTTATATCCAGTCCTAACTATGTAGTGTCCACCACTTGGCTCCCAAAGATAAGCATCTTCCTCATCAAAGTGGATTGGTGCTGCCCCTTTTAAGGGCTGCCTAATTTTGCTCCATTTCCCTTCCAAATCTATTTTGTTTGTCATTTTTCAATTTGTTTAGTCCATATTTCTGTATTCATGTTTTCTCTTGAGATTGGAAGTCCCAAATAAAAGAAGTGTGTCCATTTTTCCTATACAAGGATGTCTAATATTTATGAGATCCTTTGCATAGTTGTGGGAGGGGTGTTCCATCCATATATGCTGCATTTTGTATTGTTTAATAGCCCACCTGAAACCTGTAAAAAGTCATCCATAACTTTTTTGAACCTCCTTGCTATTATTGTTGATGCCCCTCCCAGTAGCAGTGTGTCATCAAAAAAGAGTGAGTGGTTTATTGTTTTTACTCCTTTTGCTATTCTGATCTCTGTGATATTTCTTTCCTTTCTTTGATTTTCCAGAGCCCTGCTTAATGTTTCCACCATTATAATGTATAGGAAGGGGGAGAAAGGACAACCTTGCCTAAGGCCTCTTATGCTTTGAAAGAAATCATTGGGCCTTCCATTTATGAGGAGGGCAATCCATGGAGTAGAGATGCATGCCTAGATGACTTCCACTATTTCTCTTGAGAATCCAAGTTTCTAGAGAACAACCATTAGATATGGATGAATAACCCTATCAAATGCATTCGCCATATCTAGTTTGATTATGAGGCCTTTTTCTTTCTTTATCATACTAGAGTGAACTGCTTCCTGTACAATAATTACATTATCTATGATTTCCCTGTTGGGCACGAATCTTCCTTGATTTTAGATATGATTATTGGAAATACTTCCTTGATTCTATTTGCAATTATTTTTGTTATTATCTTATACGATGAATTGCAGAGAGAGATAGGGTGAAACCTGTTGAAAGTTGAGGGGTTTGCTTCTTTTGGGATAAGAGCAAGATAGGAGGATTTGGTGTTGCCTCCTATTTTTTTTTGAAAACATTCTTCACCATTCTTAAGAAATCCTTTCTGATGGTATACCAATGAAATCTATAGAATGTTATTGTGAAGCCATCTGGCCCTGGGGATTTGTTCAGATGCAGGCTCCATATGGCCGTCACTACCTCTTCTTCGATGGGATCCTTGCACATTTCTGCATTTTGTTCTTTTTTTATTTTTCTTTTTGTGTGGTTTAAGAAGTCTTCACTTTCAATCATTTCTTCGTTGGCTAAAAGTAGGTTTTTAAAGTGCTGATAAGCTGTTTTTTTAGTTCCTCTGCTCCTTTGACTTCTTGGCTTTCAACTTGAATTTTTTCTATTTGGTTTCTTTCTCTTCTTATCTTCATTGTGTTATGGAAAAATGATGTGTTTTTGTCCCCTGCCTTGAGCCACAAACTTCTTGATTTCAATCTTGCCTCTTCTTCTTCTTTCCTGTTTTCCCTATATATTTCCCAAAAGATTTCCTTCTCTCTTAGATAATCTTGCTTGCTTTCTTCTTTGTTTTCTTTTTCAGTTTGCATGCTGTCCATTTTCTATTGTAACTCTTTTCTCTTTTCCTTTTTTTTTTTAATTCATTTGCTCTTGCCCATTCCTTTAATTTGTTTCTTGAAGCTTTTAAATTTGTTTCACAAATATACCATGGTGATCCTATTACTCTTGTCTCCCATGCTTCCTTGGCTAAGTCGTTGATATCTCTGTTGTTGTCCCAAATTGAGCTATATCTAAATGGGAGTGGACCCTGATTTTCCATTTTTCCCATGACTACTATAACCAGTTTATGATCAAATGTTATGGTATGTAAAATCTTTGATTTTATGGAGTTGTGCATTATTGCTATATTTTCTTGTATCAGAATTCTATCCAGCCTTTCTTTCATGTTACTTTTTCCCACTCTTTTATTGCTCCAAGTGTATTTCCCATTGTTTGGTGGGATATCTATCAAGTTGTGTTCTTCCATTAATTCTTCTAGAGTATCCTTGGATGGGTCTGTGTGATATGTTCCTCCAAAATTTTATTCTATGCTTCTTACCAAATTTAAATCTCCTCCTAGTATTATTTTCCCATCTTGCACTTCTTTTAGTGCTTCTTTTAAGGTGTCCCAACATTGCTCTTTTTCCTTGTAATGATTTGGGGCATATATATTTATGACACTGTACTTCTCTTCTGTACTGATTTGCATTAGATCCATTTGGATCCAGTGCTGATCTTTTTTATATTTTATTAATTCCCAAGTTCCTTTTTTCCATATTATGCATATGCCTCCTAACGCTCCGGTTGCCTGTATTGGTTCCCCTTCATAATTTCTAAATTTATTTATTTTATTATTATTATTATTATTATTATTATTTTATTTTCTTGGCTATTTGTTTTTGTCTCCTGAATCATAAGTATGTCTGGGTTTTCTTTTGCCAAAATTTCTCTTGTGGAATTTTCCTTGATGGGCGATCCCATTCCTCTACAATTCCAGGAGACCACTATCATTATTTGCTTGTTGGGTGGTGCATGGCTCCTTTCCCTCTTGGCTGACTTTTTTCGTTGTTTCTTGAACTCCTTCCTAAGAAGGTTTCCATAGGTTGTTGTATTCCTAATGCCATTTCCTTTGCTGCTACTTCATCCCTGATTTCTTTGTTTGTCTTTCTTCCTAATTTTTTTTGGTATTCTACATTTGGGGGTACTTCCTTTGACTGCTTTCTGGTTAGGATTCTATCTATTGAAGGGGGGAGAGGGGTATGAGTGTTTGAAACAAGAGGGGATGAGGGGGGATTGGGGGTATGTTGTGGGTAACTAGATCTGGATCTAGATCTTGTCTAGGGGATGGGGGGACTGAAGGATCCAGAGGTTCAAAAGGGTTAGGGCTAGCAAGAAGGTTATTAAGTTTTGGTGATGGAGGATGGGGGTCAGAGGATGTGGAGGGATATGAGGAAGAGAGATTTTGTTTTTTTGGGACTGTCTTCTTTCTTTTTACATGTTCCCATTTGTTTTCTAGATCTTCACTCTTTTCATTTTCATTTTTTTTTGTACATCTATTTGCAAAATGATTGTGTTCATGACATACCTTGCATTTAAAGGGGATTTGTTCATAATCCAGTTGTTGTATGTGCGCCCACTAGTCCACTTTGATTTTGATGGCTTCTGGTAGCCCTTTCCCAAGATCCACTTCTACACATATTCTAGCACATGCATGCATATTTTCCTTTGGCTTATCTATATATTTCCCAACTGCGCTTCTTGTTGCTTTGACTGAATTGTCCCCCCAGCAGTGAAGGGGAAGGTGTGGCAGTATGACCCAAATGAGGACGACATTGGGAACATCCATTTCTAGATCAAAATACGACGTCCATCTGTTTAGATACAAACCCCTAGTATCCATAAAATAAGGTCCATTCCTAAATATCAGATCTCGATCCTCCTTGGTTTCAAAGTGGAAGGTGAAATAACCTCTTCCACAAAACCTGATTGAGATTTTCCCATCTATTGACGCAGTCCAGTTCCTTTATACCCATTTTTGCACAGTTTTGGGCGATGTCCATAACCCAGTGAACTTCCCCACTAATGCACGCTCCGCTAGAGAAAGTGCTGCTCTGCGAGAAAGGGTAGGAGGGAGTGAGATTTTAAGAATATCTTCTAGTCTTTTAACAAACTTAGTGACTGATGGTATGTTATTTATCGGGCCCATTGCAAAAATAAGAGAGGCAAAAGCTTTTATTGTTCCTTCATTTTCTTGTTGTTGACCTGAAGGAATCTCTTCGTCCTCTAATGCACCAATGGAGCTCAAGCCCAAGTAGTAGGAGGCCACTGGGGGGTAGCTGCGTGATTCTTGCTGCATTCGTTGGCTAGGGTTGCATAGCTCATTCAATAAGCGCGCTCGTGCAATTCCCATGCCTTGACTGTGTTACAATATTATTCTTTGTATGATTAAAATTTCACTTAGGTTTTTTATCCTAGCCTATCAATACAACTTATTACTAGTTGCAATGATTATGCTACTTTGATATATTAAATTAAATATTATATATTTACTATAATGGATTATAGACCTAAATAGAGATCCATTATTCATCTATAATGGATAATCACACCATAAGTATGTCCCAATGCACAAAATCAATCTGGGCCTAGACATATATGCTCCACACATTTTTCTTCTTTCACATAACTGACATCTAGCAGACCAAACTTAGAGGGAAACACTCAACCTTCCTTCACTTGATAAATTCTTCCACAAATCTCAAAAAAGTCATCCTCCTTAGATATATAGCTTCTTCCCTAGGGCTAATGATCTTCACAAGATGATTTTCAATTTAGGTATTGTTCACACTCATAGAAACCCTTTGCCCTCAACCCTTCACAATTATTTTGTTCACATAGGATAATTTATTTGACCTCCTTCAAAGGTTCAAAAACATGGATAGATATTGTCCTTGAGCAGGCCCTAAGAAAACTCGACCTGATCTCAGCCGTCCAAAACTTCGTTCCTCAACTGATCTTTGACTAGGCCTCATAGAACATGAGATGCGATCTTCTCTCAAGGATATCTCAACCTCCATGAGCATAACTCTTCTCTCCTAGGGTATTCCTTGCACAAGATAAGTCACATCTCTTTTTCACACCATGAAACTCTCCTTTGGATCCTCCTTTATTTATCCTTTTCACTTGGGTCTTTTAGGAAACCACTATAAATTAGAGTTTTAGTAGAACTTAGGGTTTTAGCTTCTCAACCCTTTAAGTTAATTAATTATTTCCGTTAGGTCCTAAACCTACTACTTTGGGTCCAAAACCCCACTTTTGGGTAAATCTCCCAACAAACAACTTTTTGGTGGGTTTTCCCTCTCATAATATCTTCCAAGCCACCTAAGATATAACAAGTCGCAACAGAAGTCTCATATCAGAGAGCATACATTGAAGTAGTCAACCTTCTATGTTTTCATGGCCATGACACAAGTAGGTCAACCATGTCATCTACTTGGTTCACCAATTCAATGGCATCACGATACCCAACCAATAGGAAGGATTGGTTCATAGAGTGTTCAATCTTTGATGGTGGGAAGGAGTATACTATAGTTGGCACAATAATTGTGTAGATTTTCTTTGGAGAAAAAATGCTCATGTTCCTCAATGTTTACTATATATCAAGTACGAATCTTAATCTATGTTCAATCAATTAGATTATGAGGAACGAACCCATCTACATGTCAACTTTAGCAATCACAAATCCTACATAGTTTATAAGGAGACCAAGAAGACCATTGCTCTTTATGCACAAGATCATGAGTTTTTCAGATTAGTGTATATTGGATAGGTCAAAAAGCATGCACTAGTCACTAAGAGTGTGTCTAACATCCATGCATTATGGCCTCAGAGGTATGGGAACCTCAACTTGACTGACCTCTCTCAATTGGCACGAGAGAAACTAGTATATGTATTTCAAGACATTTTGCAAAAGATCTAGGGAGTTTGCAGAGATTTCTAAGTAGGGAAGCAACATCGAACACCATTTGATGAAGGAAAATCTTGGAGAGCACATAGAGTCCTTTATCCGGTTCATGTAGATACATGTGGACCAATGAACACAACATCAACCATTGGTGCTAGGTATTTCCTTCTATTTGTTGATGATTTTAGTAGAAAGATGTGGGTGTATTTTTTCCAAATTAAAAATTGAAGTGTTTAATGAGTTTCAAGTTCAAAGCATTACTAAAGATGTTATCATATTGCCTCCCTTAGATCTTAAAATTGGTGGGGAATTCTACCAAAGATAATTCAATAAATCGTGTGCTAAACATAGGATCCAAAGACAATATACCACACCCTACAATACACAACCAAATGGAATGGTAGAAAGGAAAATTTATATTATTAGAGAGTGTATGTTGCAAAACATAGCTATTCCAAATATATTTGGGCCAAGGCAATGTTCATACCAACATATTTGCTAAATAAATCTTCCACAGTGGTGGTCAAGTAGAATAACCCAAAGAAACATGGTTTGAAATAAATCCCAAAGTAAGTCATCTTAAAGTCTTTGGTTCTACTACCTACACTTAGATTCTAGCTGAGAAGTGAATAAAGTTAAATACAAAGAGCAAGAATCCAATGATTACAAAATACAATGACACTCATAAGGCCTATATGTTGGTTGATATTGACATTGATAAGGTACACTTCAATATATATGTTGTTGATGAGAAGGTTGGACCTTTCCAAACTTTCTTTGAGTTTTGAATTATTGAGAAGACGTTATTGGATAATGATCACGGGGGCTTCACCCGGGGAGAAATACCATACCACATGCATTCATATTTGGGGATGTATATTGAGGAAAAAATGGCATAATATATTGAGCATATAATAGGGGGTAAAGGGTTTTTATATTCGCAAGAATAAAAAATGGAGCTCAAAGTTAATGAAAAAATATAAAGGGGTATAACAAATATTAATGAAAAAATTGATACCTACAATATCTAGTGAAAGTAGGGGTCTCTAAAATTGGTAAGATGTATTGGGTTAATATTAGTAGAGGGTTAAATAATGTGAATTTAGAGGTATTTTCCAATATTTATTCAAATTAAGGGTATTATTTAATATTTCACAAATGCATGTGCTATTTCATAGGTTCATTGAGTGAAGCCCCCATGATAATGATTTAGGGGTCAAGCTTTAGGTAGCTCCACCTAAAGTGGGGAAGATATTGTGCATGAGAAGTCTCCTAGACTAGTAATTTTTTAGCTAGATATAGGTGGCTCAAACCATGGTGGAAGTACTAAATTGGATGATGAAGATCCCAATAAGAGACCCAAGTGGTGGCACAACACCATTAGAGATGTCTGAATAGGAAAAATTATTAAGGGGAAATCATCAACATGAAAAAGAAAACAAACAAAAAACGTAGTAAACTTTTCCTTTACGACCAATGTTAAGGAAATGTATAAGACATAGATGCACAAGGGATACCTAAATGGGAAAAGGCCATGGTAGCTAAACATGAGAGTTTGTTGAAAAATCAGACTTGAGACTTCACACCACTTCCATCAAGGAAGAAACCCATTGGATGAAAATAGGTGTACAAGATCAATTACAAGGTGAATGGTACACTTGACAAGTACAAAGCATGCTTTGATTGCAATAGGGTTTTGTCAACAAGACCTTTTCTCCTACAACAAAGATGAGCACCATCCGACTTGTTCTAGCCATGGCAACACAATTTAGTAGGAAGATCCATCAGATGGATGTGAAAGGTGCCTTCCTTGATAAAGATTTGTAGGAAGAATTCCACATGTATCAACCATAGGGTTTTCAGGTTTCAAGGGTAGCATATTATATTCCTACAAAAGAAGGGTCTATATGGTATAAAACAAGCACTTAAGCATGGTGCATCAAGACTAACAAGGATTTAGATAAACATGTTTCTAGTGGAGTCCTTCAAATTCCAATATGATGATGGAGTCAAAAGAGTTGGTAGTGTTAGCAGCCTTCTAGCCATATATGTAGATGATATCATATTTATAGGTAGTGAGGCAAGTGCAGTGACACAAATCAAATCAAATATAAAAAAATCTTTTGATGTGACGAATCTAAGCCTCCTACACTACTATTTGGGTGTAGAATTTTGGTAAACGGGAAATAATATTTTTTGTCTCACAAACAAAATATGCCAAGATATTGACAGAAAAGTTCGGATTAGCAGATTGCAAAATATTGTCTACACCTATGGAGAAAGGATTGAAAATTTCAATCAAAATTGACTTTATGGCAGTTAATGAATCAATATAAAACCAACTATTGGGTAGCTTAATATATATTAAAACCACTATACCTAATTTAAAATGCAAGGTTTCCATCATTACAATGCCAAACATAGTTTGACAACAATGAAGTGAGTGCCAATATATGTGAAAGGACTTGACTTGGCATTCTCTACATAAAAAATAAAGGCCCTAGGTTATGTGGGTGTACAAATTCAAATTGGGTAGGTTCTATTGATGGCAAGAAATTCACTTCTATATACGTTTTTAGCCTTGGCACACGTGTAGTCACATGGATCATCAATAAGCAACATGTAGTAACCCTTTCATCAACATAAGTAGAATATTGAAAAGAGCAGTGAAAGGAACTGTGCGATGTTATTTGACTCAAGAGGATCCTTTTGGATATGTAGATGTAGTAAACATATCCAACTTGCCAAGAATCCAATCTTCATGAGAATACCAAACATGTTGAGGTTCATTGCCACTTCATCAACACATTGTATAAGATGGGTTTATCATGCTATAGTACCATCTCATAAAGGATCAAATTGTAGGCAAACTGAACAAGCCTTTGGGTTCTAAAAAATATGTAAAATTTTGTGATAAGCATAGTGTAGTTAGTAGATTGACAAAATATTAGTTTAATCATGGTCAATTAGGTATTAAACTTAGGCATTAATAAGCTCAATTGAACGTTATTTTATTTTATGCATTTTATGTCTTATTTCACTTTAGTGTGTATTTTTATCTATCCCACATTCATAAACTAGATTGACTAGACTCCATTGTAACCTATTTAAGAAATCTTTTGCTTTCACGCTATTCAAAAAATATAAAGAACTAGTTTTATTGGTTTCTTTATGTGCTCAATTTTTCTAATATGATAAAACACAAGCCATAGTATCTTAGTTGGTTTGTCTTTTTGAGGTTGATTTTTTTTTTAAATTGTGATTAATTAGACATTTTTAGCCTTAATCTCACTAATGAAATTTTTAATTGTGCACATGGTATTGACTATTAAAAGCTCTACGATGTGCTATTAGGGAGGTGTTCATGTGTGATTATATTTATGTAATATTCCTAATGGAAAATTAACAGTGATAATCAAGCAAATGCAGCACATTCAACACAATAAAAATTTACACAAATCAAAAAACCAAAAATGGGCCAGAAATACGCCAAAATAGGCCAATTTCATTATATATCTAAAGGCGTACAATATGGATTGGAAGGAATGCACTTGGGCTTGATTAGATCTAACTACAAGCACCAGGTGGATGATTATTAGCTGCCCAAATGGTGCAGAAAAACTCCTCAACAAGTGTCTGCGTTGACCCTTGTAGAAGTGCACTGTTGGCTAAATGGAACCACTATTTGACCCCTCAAATCTACCCAAAAAAATCAAGCCAAATTATTTTTGAGACCCTTGCCAAAAACCTAGAAAAACCAAGAAAGGTTTTACTCTATTTTTGACACTCCAAAATGACCCCTATTTTCTCCCACGCTTATGCACTGCCTAGAATGATAACCTGTGAGAAAATATGACTTGGGAAGCTCACCCAAATGCTGGAAACTCTTCTAAAATTTTCTTCTATTAACCCCAATCACCCCCTGCTCCAAATTACTCCATCCAAACTACACCCCCAAACAATATGATGCAGGGTTACCCCTGCTTACCCACAGTATGCATGTCTTATGCATATATCTAATATGTCCTAGGAATTTTAACTCACTAAGGATTCAAATCGTCAATTCTTAAGGTTTAAGGCCCCATTAATAAATCTCTATGCGGAAAATTTGATTAAAACCCCACATAGTCTAACCCTTCCTTCAATATGCATGTATCGAGACTTTATTAACCCTCAAACCTTCACATATGACTTTATTTATCCTTTCATTAACCCTATATATATATATATATATATATATATATATATATATAACCTTCCCCTCTATATGCTTTGGTTATACATAATTTAACCACATGAACCCTCATCATGCTTTAATAATGTTGGACTTACATGTGAACCCTTACATCTGCGCTTAATTCATTATAACCCATTTACAAAGGAATCATACACAAAACATACCTTTTCCGCCCTTTATACGGTCTCTACATAGTTATCAATGCATGCTCCTTTATCGCAAATCGCAATCGCTCCTATGTGGGTTTCATCAACATAGGTTCTATCACATCTAATATCTGATAATGCAATATCATATTTCAAATATCATTAATTGCGCCATATAACTTATTAGGTCCACCCTTATCACCTTTCCATGGCGCTGTACTCGATCTCCGAAATCCCGATCATTGATACCTCCGATCGCCGATCACGCTTTATCACTATCAGCGTATTGGCCCATCACACATCGCTATCACAACATCCATTACCACCATCCCTTTGACCTCTCCAATATATCGTTTGCAATTGAATCGTGACCATCGATCTGGTTTCGATCCAATGGTACACGATCAATTAACAGTCACTCATCGCAACTGTCCAAAGCCCGATTTTGATATCTCCACAGGGTTTCCACTGATGCTACTTAATCCTAGCAATTGATCATAAAGATCCAATGGCTACTGTGCGTCGATACTTCATTTCTTCACTCTTCCTTTTTTACTTAGATTTTACGTTGTTTTTCAGTGTTTGCTATGGTTCTCGAGTTTCTTCAAAAGGTTCTGGGTCTTCACTATTCCGCTGCTCAATTCACTCCCTCTTGAGCTTAACTCTATGAATTCTTAATCCTGATCATTCCATAGCATTACTTGGTTCTGCGATCATTCAATGCCCATTAAGATCCTCTGTCTCTTCTCTTCCTCTATGTATTTGCCTCAACTTGCCTGCACACATATTTATAATGAATTCCAATTCAATTATCACTCATCATTTAACACTCGAGCACACATTCGAACTTAGAATTGAGTTGATTATATTAATAAATATAAACAATGATTACAGAATGAGATTTCTGTCTCTCTGGCCTGATGTTCTAATATCAATGGTCTCTGTTTACGCTATGCCTGTAGGCTTACAACCACACTTTAGCTATCTATCTAGCCTATCTAAAGCATCTAACTTTCTAACCCCTGTCTTTACCTTTTAGGCTTACATTTATACAAAAGGACTCTAAAACCAATTCCTGGTTTAGATCCATAAATTCTTCAACAAAATTCTAAGATCTCTTCCTCATCCCTAAGGATCCTAACTAATCCATAAAATCATGAACTAACTCCTAATCTGAGTTTTACAATTAATTCTAAAATCCTCTCATCTCTCAGTTATCCTATATCCCTCATGTTCTCCTACATTCAAGAACATTTGCAAATAGGCCTCGCTATATTCAATTAAATCCTATTCTCATTAAAATCACTCAAAAGCCTAAATAATTACATTAATTCACAATTAGGAGACCAACTCCCTTGGAAACACAATACCCCTTTGTCTACTAAAATACAATGATTTTCCTTGAGCTAAATGCTCCTACATCAGACTCCCAAAGTAGAACATTTTCATGATCTCCTGATCATGTGTCTTCATAAGTTGATAAAAAAGCTCCAGGGTCTGAAACTTTAGTTTGTAACTGCCCAAATGCTTTGCTTCTTTGTTGTTGTTGTATGTTTGCTATTTTCTGTTTCATCTTCCTTTCTTTGTCAACCAGGATCAAGTTCTGATTGACATCCTTCCTACTGCTATCATTTTCCTCCATATGGCTTGTTTCATCATTAGCTACCATAATTCTTCAATCTCCATCTCCAACACATCCTTGGACTGGTCCATACTCTACCACTTACTTCTGCCTCTTTCTCTTTGTTTCAGGTTGTTGTTGATGTCCACTAACTCTTCAAATTGTTGTTCTTCTCCTTGAAGTTGTCGAATGCTATCACCTTCTCCTACTCGTTCTTTGCTTGTTCTGATTTCAATGGCCTCCCTTTCATCCTTACCCTCTGTCAAGATTATCTCTGTCTGCACTTAATCCCGACTTTCCAGCATTCTCTCCAGCAATTGGACATCTTTGTTCCATGGATTAAATTCTTACATAGAATCTTCTTCTTTCATTTTTATTTGGCTGCTCATTTGTGCCAAAATTCCTCCAGCATCTGCAACTAAACATGCACTCACAAAAAAAAATTTAAAATAAAAAACATAAGGCTTCTGTGCCTTTTCCTCCTTTCGCAACAATTCAGTTTGCTGCTTTGTCTTCTCCTCTTCTATCAACACACCAGTATGCTAATTTGAATTCTCAAAAGAATTCATGAGATTGTCAACTAGTCTCTCCTCCACACCATCTATTCTAATGATCTCTTTCTGTCCTTGTCCACTGTAGTGAACTTCTTCATTCTCGTGCATTTCTAATTTTACAACCTAAACACTTACTTGTTGGTCTTCTAGCCTTTTTTTCAAAATACTTAACTCATGCCACAAATTTGCTATCTCTCTTGGAATTTCTCCAAAAAGTTCTATACAATCCTCACTATCTTCTTCTTTGTCACAAGCATAACTTCTTGTTGATGCTAATTCTTCATTCTTGATTAGAATAAAATTCTGATCCTCCATCTCTTTGATAGTTTTAGATGCTTGTCCATCATTTTGCCTTTGATCATTTAAGAAAATCAATTCCTCGTTATCCTTACCAACAACAAATTCCTTATCATAAGACATAACTGTGTCATTCCTACTGAAGATATTTCCTCCAATAAGCATGGAATTTATGAACTCTTTTTGCTGTAGTAACTCAACTTTATCTTCATTCGAAATACAATCATCATTGTACTTTACTTGGCAATTTTCAGCTTCATTCAAGACAATTACATAACATGGTTTGTCTTTTGCAATACCTGCACTCATACACAACCTGTCTGTTGTAAAACCATGATACCTCATCATCCCATTTGATCATTCAATCACCAATTCCTCCTATTGTTCCAAGTCCTTTACATGACATAGAAACATTTCGATGGTCTTCTCCTCAATCTCATCAAGTCCTTTACTTGATTGCTTAATATCCTTCCCTACTTCCTCTTTTAAAACATAATTTAGATTCTGCCTGTTTTCTTCCCTCTTTATGAAAATATCAACAAATTGTCCTTCTTTACATGTTTCACTTGCAAACATACACAAATTATCAGATTTAAAATTATCAAACCTTTTGCCTTCACTTGAAGTTTCAGTTTTTGAGTCTTCATCTTCACCCAGAACTTCACCCTACTCTGGTTCACAAATGGACACTTCCATTTTCAACTTAGCTTCTCTAAGTTTTCCCATTAGCCAACTTACTTTCCTTTGTTGTAGCCTTCTTTGCAACTTATGCCACTTCACTGGCTTCTTCTTTAATACCCAACCTTGTCTCTGACTTTCCTATAGCAGCATTATCAATACATCGAGTTGTTCTTTCATCTCAGCAATCTCTCTGTCAATTTCCTCTTGACTCATCCTCTTGCCATTTGCCTTGCCATTTTCTTTCTTCATCTTTCTTCTACTATGGACTTCCTCATAACCTCTACTATGACTATTAGTAGCCATATTATTCTCCTCTTTCTATGAGTTCCTCACTCATTCACTATGATTTGCACTAAAGCCTCTGCAACAACAAGTCCTCCTTGTTGCAACTTACCTCACCAAGCTTTTCTCTGTACTTGGTATTTTGGCAAGCACTTGGTTCTCTATCTCTGGAATCTCCTTTGAGCACTATTCTCTACTCCTTCTAGGCTTCAACTCATCTACATCTCTCAAGAACACAAATTCCCTCTTGTATTTCAATTACCATGAAATACTTGGTTCTGACCACTTCTTCTTTCACTTAGAAAGTATTACTAGCTTCCTTCATTACCTAGCAATTCTACCCACATGCTTTGTGGAATTGTCTTTGTGATCTGCAACAATACCTCTACAGTAACAAGTCTCCTTCTTGCCACGTATGCCTCACTAAGATTCTCCCCTTTGAGCTCAGTATTTTAGCATCTCTCTGGTTCTTTCCTCAAACCTCTTGCTGACTAACAATTCTACCCAACTCTTATTTTGCTGGAATTGTTATCTCTGAGAGAAATCTACCCACAATCACAACTGTGGAGTTGCCTCAAAAAATTCTACCCAACCACAGTTGGAAGTTGTTCTCAGTTTCTCTTAAGCACTCCTTTCTCTTAGGCTATTGCTGCATCTTCTCACTTCCTTATGTTGTCACTTGTGCAACCATATAAAAACCACATATTCTCCAGTATTCAAATCAAATTAAACAAAACATGTCATCTTGCCTTCAAGATCTTTGCATGATCTTGTTCCACCATTTCCTGCCTTCTAAAAGGGTTGTCCTCTGTTCCTTGCATTTGCAAGTTTTTCTACACATCACCTCTGTGTGTTTACTATTTGCCAGATTAAAATATGATCACCCTTGCCTGCATAAACATCTTTACACATAGCTCTGTTCTAAATTCTTTTACATAGAATTTCTTTGTTCTGTTTAACACCAATTGTTTCAATTACAATTATGCTCTGATACCAAAATGACACAGGATTACCCCTGTTTACCCACAGTATGCATGTCTTATGCATTTATCTGATCTGTCCCAAGAATTTTAACTCACAGAGGAGTCAAATTTTCAATTCTTAATGTTTAAGGCCCCATTAATAAATCTCTATGTGAAATGTTTGATTAAAACCCAGCATAATCCAACCCTTCCTTCAATATGCATGTATTGAGACTTTATCAACCCTCAAACCTTCACATATGACTTTATTTATCCTTCCATTAACCCTTATCCACACACACACACACACATATATATAACCTTCCCCTCTTTATGCTTTGGTTATACATAATTTAACCACATGAACCCTCATTGTGCTTTAATAATGTTGGACTTACATGTGAACCCTTATATCTGCGCTTAATTCATTATAAACCATTTACAAAGGAATCATACACAAAACATACCTTTTCTGCCCTTTATACAGCCTCTGCATAGTTATCGATGCATGCTCCTTTATCGCAAATTGCAATCATTCCTCTGCGGGTTTCATTAACATAGGTTCTATTGCATCCAATATGCGATAACACAATGTCAGATTTCAAATATCATTAATCATGCCATATAACTTATCGAGTCCGCCCTTATCACCTTTCCACTGCACTGTACTCAACCTCTGGAACCCCGATCGCCGATGCCTCTGATCACTGATCGCACTTTATCGCTATCGACGTATTGGCCCATCACACATCGCTATCAAAACATCCATTACCACCATCCCCTTGACCTATTTGATATCTGATTTGTGATTAAATCACGATCGTCAATTTGGTTCTGATGCAATTGTCCACGATCAATCGGAAGTTGCTCATCTCAATTGTCCAAGGCCTGATTCCGATATCTCCACAGGGTTTCCACCGATGGGACTTAATGCTGGCAGTTGATCATAAAGATCCACCGACTACTGTGCGTCGATACTTCATTTCTTCGCTCTTCCATTTTTACTTATATTTTACATTGTTTTTTAGTGTTTTCTGTGGTTCTTGGGTTTCTTCAAAAGCTTCTAGGCCTTTGCTATTCTGCTACTCAATTCCCTCCTTCTTGAGCTTAGCTCTATGAATTCTTAATCCCGATCATTCCATAGAATTACTTGGTTCTGCAATCATTCAACGCCCATTAAGATCCTCTGTCTCTTCTTTTCTTCTGTGTATTCGCCTCGACTCTGCCTGCACACATATTTATACTAAATTCCAATTCAATAATCACTCATCATTTAACACTCGAACACACATTCGAACTCAGAATTGAGTTGATTATATTAATAAATATAAACAATGATTACAGAATGAGATCTCTGTCTCTCTAGCAATACAGGAGGCAGCAGTGCAAAGGATGTTAGGCAGCAGGCCAATCATCAACACAGGTACTGGTGCCGGATGATCAGGGCAATGTTCAGTGGTGGAGCATTACTAGAACACATTCCTCGCTAAGAGGGAGTGTTGATTTGGGGTAGCATCAGATGTGCTCTAGCCATGAAAATTGGTGGATAGGATAAAGCACATGAGATCTCTAAGACCCAAAAATGGTTTAGGGGAATTCCACCTGGTTAGAGAGATATTAAAATAATTAATATTTTTAATGGGTTCCTAAGTCTAAAATTAGGAAAATAAAAATATTAATGGGTATTAATATAAAACTGGGTGAGAATGTTCTAAAAGACATGGATCAAGCCAAATCTAATATTAGCCATCGATTAGAGATTTAATCTTGGCCGTTGAAGACTCAACAGAAAAAGTATAAGAGGACGCTTGAGGGTCAATTGGAGACACACCAAGATTGATCAGTCAATTCGATTTTTTGGAGTGGGGTTTGTTGAGAAAATTCGGACAAGTGATCTGAGTTGCAATGAGGGGTAGTGAGTGCATAGAAGAGAGGTATAGAGAGTGTCGAAGGACCAACGCAGAAGCAGAGGAGGCTATGCATAGCCAGCAAGAGCCATGCAAAGGGCTAGAGTGACCGTGCGAAGGCTAGCATGGCCTGTGTGGGTGACGCAGAAGGCCAAAGAGCCATCATAGAGAAGTAGAACTCTGACGCAAGGGGCTTCTGAGTGACGCAAAGGCTAGGAGGGTTGACGTAGAGCTTCAAAGAAGCATCAAAGAGATTTTCATGGGGTAGACTTGCTGAATATCTGCTTCCGAAGAGAGGTATTACTACTAGAATGATTTCTTTATTGGTTGAGCTAGTTTGGCACCCTAATTGTACTCAAGAAGGTTGCTTAATAATAAAACCCTCAGAACCGCTGCACCGGTTTTCCCAAGTTGGGTTTTTCCAGGGACAATTGTCAAAAAATAATGGTGTCCCTTGTGTGTTTGTCTATTCTTTCGTTTGATGATCTGTAGATGGTTGAGACTGCGTTTGTGTTTATTTTCAGTATTTATATGGTTAAATAACTTGTTAAAGGAATAAACAAGGAGGTGAAATAAACTAGATAGTGCAGGGAGAATTTCTAACGAGTTAAACTTAGAAATTTCAACACTTCCTCCTATTAATTTTTCTTTTTTTAACATTTCAGGGCTCCAGGGAATGAGAGAATGATGTGAATGATATAGCAACGAATATGCCCCTGAGGTTGGGAAATTCATTTCCCACCAGGGGTTGGGACAATCATGGGTCCCATAATGATGCAGGGTGTGAAAATTTGGAAACCTGAATCCTATTGCAACAACTAGAAATAATTCTCTGAATTGTTAAATTATGTTTTAACAATTTATTTACTGTTTTCTACAACAAATACTAAATCAATCACACTGCAACCTACACAAATAAACTATGGAAGAAATAAGTGCTAGAAGAAATACTAGCACACACACATAAAATAACACAATTATTTTTGGACCAATGTCCTCGGAAAAACCCAACTTAGGAAAACCGGTGTAGCAGCTGAGGTTTTTATTAGTATGCAATAGTGAAATAATTTGAGTACAACTAGATGCTGAAACTGACAATCCTATAGAGAAAAACTGGCAAGAAGAATCTAGTGAGGAGTTTCCTCACTCCATAGGAAAATCTGGGCTCTGACCTCAACTCAAATTGAGCCGTCCAAACTAGCTCTGCGCAGCTACTGCGTCACCCTAGCACAATCATTTCTACATGTTGGAAATACTGAGAGGGGGGTGAATCAATATTTGTTTTCAATTGTTACTTTTATTAAGTTAGATCACTTATATTTAGAACACAAAAATGAACAATAGAAGTAAACGCTTTTATTAATATAATCTTTATAATGAATAAAGTACAATATTAGTAGGGCTCCAAACATTGATGAAGACACCCAGGCTCCAACCTGCGATTTTCCAAGCACCTACTTGGACTTTAGTGAGGCTTTGACCTCTAGGGCTTCGACCAAGGCACCAACTTTGAGTTTAGGAGCACTAACTCCAAGGACACCAATCCTTTAGCTTTGCTTTGTCAAGATATGGTAGGTTGTTTTTCACGGCTCCCAAAGTCTTCTTCAAAGAGCCCTGTCAATCTTTAGCAATCCCTTCACTTAATTGTCACGTCATATCATCAATGACAACCTTGTCTCATAGAAGGTGTCACCACTACTCTTCATTATACCCAAGCAAAGATCTATCCAAGTCACCTCATGATGACCAATGCATCATGGTCTCCAATGATCTCCACAAATCTTCAATGTTTTTACAATGTGCAACACTAAGCTCTGCACTTGCTCTAAGCCTCTTCAAAGGTTGCTCCAAAAATTCTTCAGATATGCTACTCAAAGGTATGTAAGATAAGCTCTAAACAATACTTCACAGGTGATCCAAAAGGTCTTCAACCAACTTCAACGATGATGGCTTCAGTAGGTCTGCAGACAGTGTCCTTGCTTAGTCTTCAATAACCCTTCATTACTTAATGACAACTTTGTCTATTGTAGAGAGGGTATCCTAAACAATTCATATCTCCCCAAGATATTCTTCATAAGATTATTCCATCATGACTTCAACAACGTCCTTAAGATATCCTCTTTTGCTACAAGTAATACAAGAGAAGGCTTCTTCAAATGTATACAAATCCTCAAGGTCTACAACTTTCACTGTCCTCCTGTTCGGGTTGCCTTAATTCTGTTTACTAGAGGTCTAATCTAGTTGATGATATTACATTGCAGTAGGTTTGTCCACTATCCAAGCTACCATAGTCAGGCTTATACCCTGTCTGAGTTACCACAATAGTATATTCACTGCCACAGTTACGCTTATGAGCTACCACAATCACTATATTAGATGAAATAGTCTGAAGGAGAGATCTGTTGAAGTTTCTAATTTTACTTAGTTTAGAAACCCTTCATGCAATTTTTCTGATTTACTCCTACGTACTTGTTATTTTTCCTTTAACAAGTTATTTAGAAAATAAACACCAATGCATGCTGAACATATTACAGATCAACAATTAAAAGAAACATAAGCAAACACACCACATGAAACCATTATTTTTGGACCAATGTCCCTGGAAAAACCCAATGCAGGAAAATCGGTGCAACTATCTAAGGGTTTTCTTATTAAGCAATATAAGAGAGAACTACTTCTCCAATAGTATCACAGACACTGAACCAACCTATTTTAGGAACTCCTACATCCATACCTTCCATAATCTCACATATTAGTATACGAAACATGGCAACTCGTTATGCTCCCTTGGTATTACCTAGGAAATTGCATCCTATGCCCCAATATTATCAAACCATAATTCCTCAATTTGATGCTATTGGTGCCATCATTGCATAACAAGATGTAGACAAAATGAATGATTTCTTTGATCTTTAGGAAGTGGATGAAAGCGATATAAAGATGAGACTTTTTGCCCAAAGTTTGGGTGGGGTAAGAAAATGGTTTAAAAATTTAACAAAAACTAGTATAGTTGATCTTGATGTCTTTCATCATGATTTCTTAAATAGGTGGGAAACAAAAAAGAATCCTATTCAAATTCTAAATGAATATAAAAACATAACAAGAGGACCTAATGAAACTGTGGAAGAATATTATGATATGTTTAATAAAGTTTATAATGCAATTCCAACTACTATTAAACCTCCACTGGGCTTGGAACTTATCCATTTCCCTGAAGGATTTGATATGGATATAGCATATCAACTGAGAGAGAGAGTCCCTACTACATTAGAGGAAATGCAATCTAATGCCCTTAAATTCAAGGCTGATTTATCAGCCAAAAAGGAAAAACTAAAAACTGAATGAAGAGTTACTATCAAGGAGGAACCTTCCTCCTCTTCTTCATCTGATTATAAAATAGATAATCTGGTCAGAACAATGGAAAGGGTGATGGAGAGGATAAGTATAGCTAATAGGGCTCCTTTTAGAGAAAGCCAAATTTCTCCACAAATCACAAATCCTAATTTTAGGAGAAATCCACCCCAAATCAAACAAAGGGAACAAAAAGGTCCAGATAAGTAGATCATACCTCAATTTCAAGAGAACCATATAGATGAAGAGGGAGAATTAGCTAAAGAACTTAATGATACTCAGATCAATTTAATGGGAATAAATGATAATGAATCTACACTCCTTACTCAAGAAGAACAAGATCTTTACCTACTTTCACAAGATGAATTAAATCTTGAGGAATTAGAAGATTACAAGCAAGGTTTTGAAAATGCAATTATGGAATTCCATAGGCAATATAACCTAAGGAGTAGGAAACAACTGATAATCCTACTAAAAAGAATGTTGATATTCCCAATAAAAAGGAAACTGACACCCCTGCTAAGAAAAATATTAACATTCTTGCTAAAAATAATGTAGATGTTCCAACCCAAAAGTTATTTGTTACTGTCTTCAACGAAACTCAAATTGATAGTCCCTCTACTAGCCAACAAAAAGATATTTCCCAAAATGACGTTGTTGAGAAACAAGATTCCCTCAATCTAAATAAAACTCAAAGATCATTCATCATAGAACATGATTTGGAAAAAATTAAAATATCCATTCCTCTAACAGAACTTATTAATAAAACCACATACAAATCACAAGTGATGAAAGCTTTGGCTATAGGGAAGATATAGATAAAATGAATGTATCTGATGATCAACCAAAAATACTATTTGGGCTTGAAGTTGATGGAAAACTCCAAGATGGAGATGTACCTCCATTTTAGGTCAGTTTAAACATTCATGCTAATTTTTTCACAATGCAATGCTTGACTCAGGGGCTTCTAAAAATATCATGCCTAAGGTTGTCATGGAAAAATTGGGATTGGATGTCACTAGAAAGTAAAAAGATTTATGTTCTTTTGATTCGAGTAAAGTGAAATGCCTAGGTCTCATTAAGGATTTATGTGTCAATTTAGCACAAATGCCAATCAAGAGCTTGGTAATTGACATAGTTGTTGCTGAGATACCTCCTAAATATGGCATGTTATTATCTTGATCGTGGGGAGCTAAACTGAAAGGAACCCTTCAAATGGATATGACCTATGCTACCATTCTAGTGTTTGGCCAATAGAGGATATTATATAGGTAAAAACTAATGAAATTTATGGTTAGCAGTTAGGATAAACCCCACAATTATCCCTTATATTCAGTCTATTCATACCTTGATTCTTTCATTTTGTACAATGATGGAAGTATAAATGACCAAATTGCCAATTTAGAAATTGATTTGTGCGAAATTGAGGAATGAAAAATAGATATGGTGGAACATGATAAAAAAATGAGCCTCTATGGAATTTTGGTTTTGATGGAGTTGTCAGTAAAGAGGGATCAGGGACAGGTGTATGGGTTTCAAATCCACAAACTCATCACTCAGGAGGCCCTTCATATAAGCTAAACTTTCAATGTACTAACAACATAGCTGAATGTGAAGCCTTAATTGTAGTGTTACAACTTTAAAAGAAGCTAGGTGCCAAGAGAATTTCAATTCATGGGGACTCTAAACTAATAATAAAATAGATTAAAGGGGAATACTCTGCAAAACACCCTTGATTAAGGACCTATAGGAATGTTGTTTTGGATTTTCTTGAATATTTTGTTGAATACGAGTTCAGTGAGCACCTATAAAATGCCATACCATCCTATTCACTGATACACTGTTGAAGTAAAAAATAGACCAACTGTACCAGAAAATATCAAATACTGGCAAGTCTTTGGAAACGATGAACAAATTGAAAGTTTTTTACAATCAAAGGACGAATTTGAGTGTGCTAATATAGATGCTGATTGTAACATAGAAAATAATGTATATAGGAGTGTGACCAAATTAGAAGTGGAAGAAATAGATCAAGAAAAAGAAGAATTACAAACCTTACAATCGAAAGACAATGTTTTGTCTAGAGGGTTAGTCCCTTTAGAAGATTTGTTTGATTTTAATGATGTAGCCAAAAGGCCTAAAATCAAACCTATTGGAGCTGAAGTTGAAGACTATAACTAGGAACTGAACAAGAACCCAAGATGGTTAAACTATCCAAATCTTTACCCCCAACTAAAAAGAAAAAGTACATAAACTTGTTCAAGGAATTGATAGATGTATTTTCATGGAGTTATGAAGATTTGAAATCTTATGACACCAACATTATACAACATAAGATTCCCACAAAAGAAGACCAAAATCATTTTAAACAGAAACTTAGGAGGATCAACCCAATGTTGATGCCTCTAACTGAAAAGGACGTCAAAAATATGTATGATTCCAAGGTCATTGTACCATTGAGATATTATAAGTGGGTGTCAAACTTAGTTCCAACTAGAAAAAACACTGGAGAAATTAGACTTTGTATTGATTTTCGAGATCTTAATAAAGCCTCCCTAAAAGATAACTACCCTTTGCCTAAATGGATCACATTTTGTAGAAGGTAGTTGGATCCAATATAATTTCTTTATTAGATGGTTTTTTTGGTTACAATCAAGTCCTAATGTGTCCTAAAGACCAAGAAAAGACAACATTTACTACACCTTAGGGCACTTTCGTGTATGTGAAGATATGCTGGTGCTACATTTCAAAGAGAAATGAAATTCACATTTGCAAATGAAATAGGTAGATTCATAGCTATATATCTTGATGATATCACTATTTTTTCAAAAATAGATGAAGAACATTTGCTTCACCTAAGAAGGGTCTTTGAAAAATGTAGGTGATTTTGTATTTCCTTGAACCTAAAGATAACATTGTTTGGCTTAAAAGAAGGAAAACTGCTAGGACATATCATTGCAAAAGATGGGATCAGAATAGATCCTAGCATAATTGAATCTACTTTACACATAAACCCCCTAGAAATGTAAAGGAAGTCCAATCCTTCATTGGCCAAATAAAATTTCTAAGGAGATTTATTCCTAATTTAGTAGAGCATCTAAGAAATATAACAAATATGTTGAGAAAAGACATTGAGGTAAAGTGGAACAGTGAGGCAAAAAAGTCATTTGATCAGGTAAAACAAGCCTTAACCCAATCTCCTATGTCAATTAGCCCTAATTTCACAAAAGATTTGTTTATTTTCTCATTTGCATCTAAGCATACTATTGCAACAATTCTCTTGCAGAAAAATAATGAAGGACATGAACAACCTATTGCTTTCTTTAGAAAATTCTTAAGAGATGCTGCATTGAAACACAACATCATGGAAAAGAAAGAATTTGATTTAGCGAAAGCAGTTAAATATTTTAGAGTTTATATTCTCCATTCACATATAATTGCTTTTATTCCAAAAGATGTGGTAAAATACATATTGGCACAAAATGGTCCTGATGGGAAAATGGGTAAATGGATTTCCATTATCCTAGAATATGACATTGAAATCAAGCCTACCAAACTCATAAAGGGTCAGAGTTTAGGTAAATTGATGGCTGAATTGAATTTACATGCTTTGGATATGAATTTTCTAGCTATACTTGATGAACAAGGAGAGCAGGAAACTCCACAAGTAATAGAGGATTTTGCAGCCTCTCCCTGGTATGCAGAGCTTATTTTTGTTTTACATCATTTACAAGCTCCTCTTGGTTTGAAAAGGACTAAAGCTAGACTTCTTAAACTCAAAGGTATGAAATTTTGTATTCTAGACAATAATTTGTATTGGAGAGATGTTGGAGGAATTTTACTAAATTGCTTGTTGAAAGATGAAGCAAATAAAGTAATGCATGAATTTCACAAAGAAGATTTTGGAGGACACTTGTACTGGAAGATCACTGCCAACAAGATCATAACAGCTAGTTTTTATTGGCCAACCTTATTTGTAGATGTCCATAAGAAATTTACCTCATGTCACAAATGCTAGATATTTGAAGGCAAAAGGAAACTGCTACCTTTACCCTTGAAGTCCATATCAATTGAAAATCCTTTCCAACAGTGGGGTTTGGATTTCATTGGAGAAATTCATCCTTCCTCCTCGGCCCAACACAAATTGATTCTTATAGCCATCGATTATTTTACCAAATGGATTGAAGCTATACCTACCAGATAAGCCTATGATGCAGTGATTATTAAATCCTTAGAAAATAATATTCTTTCAAGATTTGGATGTCCTAAGAAAATCATTATAGATAATGAAGCAACATTCAAATCAAAGAATATGGTGGAGTTTTGCAACAAAAATAAAATAACCTTAGGACACTCTACTGCCTATTACCCCCAGGGGAATGGATTAGCAGAGTCTTCCAACAAAAGTATGGTTAAGATAATCAAGAAGTTGTTGCAATATAACAAGAAACCATTGCATAACAAATAGGTAAATGCATTATGGCCAGAAAGACTCACCACTAAGAAATCAATTGGCATGTCTCCATCCAATTGGTTTATGGAATGGACATTGTTTTTCCAACTTCATTATCTATCCTTGTTAAATGATGCAGGAATTGCAAGTAGAACCTAATAACCTTCAAAGAAGAATAAATCAAACAATTCAAATGCAACAATTAAGAGAAGATGTTCACAATAGAACCCAACCGGTCCAGGAAAACATCAAGAAGACTTATGATAGAAGAACCAAGCTGATGATTTTTAGATAGGGGACAATGTTTTGAAATGGGATTCAAGAAAAGAAGAAAATAGTAAGCATGGAAAATTTGATAATTTATGGATGGGACCTTACACAATCCATGCTTATAGGGGAAACAATGCATTTTTTCTAAAGGACATTGATCGAGCAAAGTTGTCTGGTGGACATGTCAATGAAAGAATGTTAAAACATTATGTTTTCCAAGAATAGAAGCATTTATCACCAAAATCATTGTAAATATCATTTTCTTTGTATTGTTATGATTGGGTAGCTCATGTTAGAAAGTTGAAGCCCGAAGAGAAGGCCCTGAGCTTTTGGTCATGTTTGCCACCATAACTACAACAACAACAAAACAAATAAGATGTAGAAAAAATACTAAAGGAGATGATTCAAGGCTACTAGTCAACAATTCTTGACACCTCACAGGGAGCGTACCATCCCCAGTTGGAACCACTGTTAGGGTCCTATGATTCATCATATCAAATGATGATAGAATTTTTTCTTTCAGTATATCAAATTGTAAATAATATTGCATATTGCAAATGATTTCCAAAAAAAAATATACAAAAAAAAAAAAATTAAACATGAAAAGAAGGTATATAAAAAGAAAAATAGAATAAAAGAATAAAAAAAGATGAAAAGAGCCCCATGAAAAGAAAAATAGTGAAAGTGGCGCATCTTCAAAAGCCATTAGGAGATAAATAGTTTTGATTTGAAAAATAAATTAGGGATTGTGTGCAACTTGTTTTAAATGCCACAATCATAGATATTTGTTTGAATCATACAATATAATCATGGTCAAACACATTTTAATTTCTATTGTTATACTAGAGAGCAATTTAACCAAATTTTTTAAACTTGGTTAAAATTAGGTAGATAGGTGAAGAAATTGATCTAATTGTTTAAGCTCGACTAATAATTTAAAGTTTGTAGGTTAGAACTTAGATTAAGATAAATATCTCCTTCAAAGGAAAATAATAAGGGTCTGCACATTTAAATTCACCCTTGGTTGGTAGAAGATAGGCTTTTCTTTCAAAAATGAAGAGAAAAAGCATTAAAATGGTATTATGCATGCTTTAAAGCCATATAATTTTTTCCTACATTTGGCGCGTATAAAAAAAGGTGGCAAACAACAATATGTTTTCTCATGTAGTGGATAAGTGGTGGACACAATCTACACTGCAAATTCATTAGAAATGGTAATCAACAGTCTGTAATACCTTTCAGCCCCCTGCCCTTCCTACCTTTATCAATAGAGGGGAGGTCCAAAAGGTGGTTTTGTTTCCCCGACCCCACCTTATGTGTCACTTTCGCATTCTTTCACACCCCCCCAATACCGCATACCACCCTCCCCCCCTTCAAAAACAACCTATTTTGCTCCTTGCCAACGATTCCCCACGGCTACACCGCTTATCCCCCCACGGCACTTGTTCAATCGTTTCCCCGACCCGTTATGTATTTAATCCTCCGTTAAATTACCGTTAAACCCACCAGTGGTCCTGCTCCCTCAACAAATGATTCCTCAACCATAAAGAACCCATTATCCATTCTTGTTACACCCTTTTCTCAATCTGACTTTGTTGGTTTAAGGGGCCCTGTCCCAGGTTCAGAGTTATTCGCACCAACAAACAAGACCCTACCTTGCTAGCCATTTCAGCAACAACCTACGTACCGCAGGTTGCAGCCTCAGTTGAAGCAGTGTTAGGGTATGCTAGAACCAGGCTTCTGCATCCAGAGACTGTGTGATGTGTATTCTGAAGCCCTTATAGCTTTGATCTGCCTTCACGCAGATCTATACCATCCCATTGTCCATTGTTACAGCTCTATCCAATTGACCTCCAGGTCTTCGAAAAGGTATACGATTGTGGTTATCAGACATAAAAGAGGTAGATTCAAGAATTTCGCTTAGTAAATAGTGACCCTAGGCTTGCCTTCATGCAGATCTATTCGTCCGAACAATTATCATAACATATCTAGTTAATGTCTTTGTGAAAATAGTTCATTACTTATTTCATGCATAGACATTAAAGATTCAAGAGATTCGCGCAATATAACACATTCATTTATAGGAAACAACTTACAGAAAGAAGATATAGTAACTCAAGAATATATCAAGGACAAGCATGGATGTAATTGATTCAACCAAAAATTGTCTTTATTAGATTCAAAATTCAATTTACAGACTCTTCTACCCTACACGCCTAGCTGTAAGGGCCCGTGCACTCAGCTGTGGACTTGCTAAGGTCTCCACGCACTCAGTTGCAGGAGCCTTCCCCTTTCACCTAATTATAGGAAACAAAGCTTTCATTCCTTAGCACCTTTCCCTTACACTTTGTTCTTCAAAAAAACTTGTTGATACTTAGACTTGTTATGACTTGAATATATATAGTTTTTTCACTACAATACCATGGCCCACGGCCCATGGGTGAGTCTCAAAACCATCCTATCACTTACCCATACAAGGGACTAATACCCCTTTGAATCTTACTTAACTTTGTGCTCTGCTTGCACATTTTGTGCAGACTTTACATTCTTTACAAAATTCTAACCAAGAACTGATTAGACTAACAAAAATTGACCATAAGGACCCTATCCCAATAGGCTCCCAACACAAATATTGTGACTCGCCCTTGAGTCACTCAACTGGCTTCTCTACTTTTTGGTGGAACTCACTAAAATCTTGATTCAATGCTTCCAGCTCCGTAATGACTTGTATTGTAGCCTGCTTCACCTCTTCAACTAGATTTTCTATAGTTGGTCCCTCTATTTCTATATGCATGGTCCTATGAGTCTACTGCAAAGCTTTCAGTTTCTCCGGAATAGTTTGAGAAATCTGGCTGGCCTCCTATGTCTAAGGTTGAAGCTGAGCCTTTAACATTGATTCTTTTTGTTGCAATTTCTGAACCTGTGCCTGTATCAACTTCCCCTCTCATAGGTGCATGAAGCACTGGACTGGTGCCAATGTGTGCACAGTTTCCTTGATCTCATCATATTTCTGCTAGGCCTCTTTGATTTTTGTGCTTAATCTTTGCAATTTTGGGTCTTCCTACAAAGTTTCCCATAACTCCATGTCATTTTCAAAAAGGAAGTTGTAGCCTTTGACTGCATTCTCCAGAGTAGTCATAAACCCTACCCTCTTGGCCCTTTTGGCAACACCCTGCATAACGTAGGTTGCAGTCTAACCCGAAGCAGTATTGGGGGATGCTAGAGCAAGGCTTCTTCATCCAGAGACTGCATTATGTGTATTATGAAGCCCTTAGATCTCTGATCTGCCTTCACATAGATCTATACCTTCTTACTATTCTTCTCTGTGATCCAGGTGTTAGCATATCCAAACCTTAATCTCATCATTCTTCTTAATCTCATCATTCTTCTATATTTCATCCATCCAATGAAGTTCTCCTTATGCGTACCCCACCAATGGGTAGATGTCGCACACAGTGCCAATTCAAGTGCTTGGAATTGATGTTATTCAAGTACTTCCCTTTCAAATTCATCCAGAAATAGATCGACATCAGTCAAACCATCATAATGGGGAAGCCTCCTTACCTCAGTTGAGACACACCACAGTGATTTGGTCATGATATTGCAATGAAAAGTAGATACTTCATTTTTGGGTGTGGGATCCCCCAAGGAAAGTTTTGGGGCTTAAAGCCCAAGTTTTTACTAAGTTCGATGTAAAGACTCCATGATTTGTGGGCACAAAGCGCGAAGTTGTAATTGAGTCATAGGGTTGTTCGCCCTTACTGTTGTAAATATAATGTCAGCTTGAGAGTTTTACCGATGGTCCATAGACCATGGGATGTATAAATAGAGCAAGGCTCTAAGTGTAAAGAGAATCAATAAATCGATGGAAGATATAATGAGAAAGCATTGAGTCTAAGTGTAGATTTGTGTCTTGGGGTTGTAGGGTAGGAGAAGGCTCTGCACCTGAGTGTGAAAAGGCCTAGTAGTCCACAACTGAGTGTGCAGACCCCTGCAACTGAGTGCGCAGTGCAGGTTGAGTCTGTAACCGATTGAAGCATGAATAAAGAGAAGTTTTACATTATTTTTGTGTATCATTTCTTGTTTTATGCATTGAAGTATATTGGGTAGGAATTGCAAGTTTACTGTTTATTTGCTCCGCGAACTTATATGAATATGTCAGATAAATGAATATAAGATAAGGTATCTGTTCACGTGAAGATAAATAATTTTCATAAGAAGATAAGTAAGATTCATAGTGTAACTTAGGGAAATAGTACAGATCGTTTCTCTAGTAGCACGAAAGCTTCACAGCCCCTAGTTAGGGTTGCGTGAAGGCGAATATACTAAGGCGCGAAATCCTCACAGGTTAGGAAAGTGCGTGAAGTAACTTGCTCAAAGGTAGTCATAGTTGGACTAAATCCTCCCCTCATACATCTCAAGGGTGTGGAAACTTGGTTCCAGCATCCCCCCATACTACTTTGGGTGAGACCTCAATATGCACTTCATGTACTGTTGCTGAAAGGGCCAGTAGCATAGGGATTTGTTTGGCTAACTAATTGAAAACTTGGGTTAGGCCCCATTAAGCCAACAAACTGAACCTTCAATTGTTTTTGTGATTACAAAGGCCTCGTCGATCCAAGGTTGAACACATGCCTTCAAAAATGATTCTCTATGTCACGTTGTGTCTACTTGCTCCTTAAGCACTTTGGCCTATTCCATTAGCGCGAGCCTCTGTGTGAGGGCCACTGTCTATGCAGTCCCTTTGACGTTTTCATAATATTTTTGTCACTCACACACCTCTATTTCTAAGCACTACATGTTCGGGTCCTCTTGTAGGGTGGTGAGGACTTCGATCGATTCTTCCAACTTCATTTTGGTGCAGTCCCTCACTGCACTGCTAATCTCCTCCATCCCTGATGTAATGGCACTGGTGCATTGTTCCCTCACCTCTAGAGGAGTTGAAGGTTGCGCCTTCAACCACAGCTCTGCTATCTAAAGTTTTAGCTCTAGCTGAACCTTAGCCATTTCTTCTCACACCTTGTGCACTTTTGCTGCTAACCTCTAGATGCATGTCTCTGGTTGTGCTTCTCTTGGGATGGACAACTTAGGGGCCATCTAGCATGCCTCTTCAATTACCTATACCATCTTCCTTCTCTTAAACATGACCTCATTGTGCTGCAAGCTCAATTGCTTGATGTTGATCCTTTGTTCACTCAACATCTGCAGCATGCGGCTCTCCCTAGCCCACAATTCTGTAGTATATGTATTCTAAGATAAAATGCTTAACAATTGTAAATTAGTTCACAACGATCAAACATTTATAAACATGCATAGCTTGCGCGGTCAGAAACAGATTATACCAACACCAAAGAAATAGTTCACTAGGACGAGTATAAGGTTAGCGAAACAAATAAAATTCATACGAAGCAACATAAAGTGTAGAATATGAGACAGTAAGTGAACAGACCGCAAATCAAATAGCTTTCTGGAACAATCAATCCAACAAGTGAAGGAAAATTCTCATGGAATTAGAAAATAAAACATTTGAAGAATCCAATAGTAGAAGCTTACAATCACTCCTTGCATATATCAAAAGGACATAAATTCTCTCAAGCAATGTATGTCTCCCCTAAAAAGTCCTCGGTAAAAATCCTTTACAAATGAGGCCTGAGGGTATATTTATGGAGTAACGGTGACTCTTGGTCTACCCTTGACTCTTGGGCTACCTCATGACCTTTCGTATTCTCCACATGACTTTTGGTATTCTACAAGACATTTCATACTCACAAGGTGTTTTATGCTACTGTAGACAAAATTGTCATGAAATTACTATCAATCTAAATCACTAATTTGATAATGGCAAGTTTTGGAATATCAAGCTTGAGTTGTTCCGTCAAATATGTGCACCACAGGTTATATTCTACTGCAATGGGCATGGTTTGTGGCTGATCTTCGTCATTTCGATGTAGGCACTTGAGGGCATTGGGAATGAGAGTGCTCTGTTTGGTGTGCACCTGGTTATTTAAGGTTACTAGCTTGGTGTAGATCCTTACTGGTTCTACCACATAATGTGCGATGTTTTCTTTGGTAACCGGCATGTCCTTTGTGCAAGCTACTTCTTTAAATGTCTCTATGAATGCCTGTACTTCTGAGGTGATTTCTTCTTGATTTTTGACCTGCCTAACTTCTCCTATCATGGGCAATCCATGTAATTGGATTACTAATTCCAAGCCGCTAAAAGGATGATTTTAAGATGCCAGTACTCTTTCCACATCTTTGGCTAGTTTGTCTTTGGCCTGGACTTTGATGCAAAGCTGGACTTTGATGTTTTGCATGGTGATCTAGACTTTCTTTGGGACCACCGATGGGGCCCTTGGATACTTAATGGACCATTCATGTATCTTATCCAAAGAAGTCATAGCTTCTTTGAGCATGGCTAGCCTTTCTTTTGTGTGAGCCTAAATGGCCACGATGGGGGCTACTGTGTGGTGTAGTTTAGACATTTCTTCGTAAAATACTGTCATGGCTTCCCCCAGAGTCCCTGTTTCTTCCTCAATGTTTGCCGGGAACTCTGTTGTGCTTGAGTGTACTAAGCGGAGTGTTGCGTTCTCTTCCTCCATATTCTTCTTTTAGTGGCCCTCTGCTCGGATGTGTAAAGCATGTTCTGCAAATCTGCAATCTGTTTGCTCATCCTAGCCACATTATATTTTATAGTGGTTGCGAAAGCCGTCTCGACCGAGGCAATCATTTTAGGGTTTGTTGTAATATTAGGCACAATATCTTTGGTTGTGGTCACTGACAGAGGCTCGGTTGGATTCTTGCTGCAAAACGTCTTCCTCTCCTATACGATCTTGAGTTTTATCTCATCGAAAGTGAGCCGAGTGAGATCTAGGACCTCCTTGTCTTGATCCTCTGAGATGCCCAACTCTTAGAGTGGGAGATGTTCGCCGGTGAGGGGAGTAGTAGGGAGTATGTCTAATGGAGGAAGGTCATTTTGTCCTGTGCCGAAGTCAGTTGTTTTGCTGGTCTCTCCTTGTTCGCTTTCTCCAGCTTCCTTTTCCTTCTCTCACCTAAGCTCTTCTTCCTGTCGCCTCCTCTCTTCTTCTACTACTTCCCGTTGCCTATCTAGTTCATATTCCATGCTCTTCAGCTCTTGTTCCAACCTCCTGTTCTCTTCCTGCTTTTCCCTCTCAGTTTTTTTTTCTTCCCTTTTTTTCTGCTCCTCTTCTTCCTTCCTTTTCCTCTCTTCTTCCTGCCTTTTCCTTTCCGCCTCTTCTTGTCCCAGTCGTTTTTCTTACAACTGTTTCTCCTTCTCTTGTTCCTCCCTCCTTCTCCTTTTCTCGTTCTGGCTCTGGTTGTTGGAATCTGGAGGTTGTTTGTTCTCCATCTCCCTTTGCCTCTTGAGCTCTTGCTTTTTCCTTGCCAAGCAGACATTTCTTTTTTTCCAGCATTATATCCTCCTCCTTGTTGTCGCTCATGAGGTCTTCCACCTCCTTCCCTTTACGTTGCTCAGCCTCCCCTCTACCAATTGTGCTTTGAGCTGCTTTTTCTTTATGGTAGAAGATCTTTCTTTAAGGCTTATATCTTCCTAGGAATCATCTTAGGGTACATCCTCTGCATCTTGTTCTTCACTTGGGCTGAATTTTCTTGTAGCGTTATACCAGTTCCTCACCTTGTCTTCATTGTCCTTTTGGGTGTGAGAAAAAGACCAACTAAAATTTTCCTTCTTGCAATGGGCAGCTACTATCTTCTCCAGATCATAAGTTCGGTGGTTGAGCATTACGAAAAGGCTTCCTTTCAGCGTATTGTCCTCTGCCTCTGCCTGTTTGAAATTTTCTACCATGTATGCCCCAATGGTGAGGGGGAAGGCAAGCCAGGGTTTCTTCTTGCCTTTGTTCAATATCTTTGAAAACCCTTGCGTCATCTAGTAACAAACCTCTCGCAGGAGTGTCCTATCTGTGGCAAACCTGGGTAGGGCATGTGAAGGCTTATGGGTATCGAACACCCTAATGAATGTCCCTTATTTGATGGGGAACTAATGTGCTACCTTGATGAGTGCCTTCATGGCCCTCTTAGACATGCATGGTGGTTCCTCACCAAAAAGAAATTCGTATAATGGGCTGATGAAAGTTTCGAAGATGATATCTAACATACCTCTGTAGCCCGTGTCCCATAAAACTTTATAATGGCTATGCACGGGGTTGGTTGCCGATGAGTCCCAGTTACAACTCTAGTTTTCGAAGTAGCACCATAAGCAAACAACATCGAGGAGGTATGACGACATATAGAATTCTGGAGGTTGTTCTAGTTGTGGGTTCTTGGCGGCCGTTATGTTTGTTTTCAATGATGAGCATAAGATGCTTGCCCAATTAAAAATGGTCCCTCAGGTGGCAACGACATACATGAGGGGAACCCAGGTGCCATAGAAAATATTGCAACTCAACTTGCCATACAATCAGCACATCATTGCAGCAATCAATTAATACACTTTCCGCAATCCATATGTTTTGTAAGCTTGATCTATTTTAACCCGGAACTTTGCAAGGTCTTGCCACCATTCCCTGAGGATGTCTTTTGTGGGAGTCGAGAACCTAGTGAGCCACTTGGTATTGAAGACCTCCTGTCTCTTGGGGAGCCTGTAGTATGCACTGATATCTGTCAGGGAGATAGTGGCTATGGGTGCCCCATCGTGGCCTCTGATCAACTAAGCTTCTGTGTCTGTGCATTGCAAGATCCACTCAATGGTTTCTGAGCATGAGAAAACTAGGGGGTGTGCTGCCACCTTGTGTAACTTGGATCTTTTGACATTCATGTACACCTGGAAATCCTCCTGGGTCTCTCAAATATCTTTATTAGCAAACTCCTCGTAGATAGTGTACTACGAGAGCTTGGTGGTTTTTCTTATATTGCAAGCAGTGTCCCCAAAGATAAGTGGCTCCTCTTCTAGGTCGACCTCCCATGACCCACTTCTCGAGGCCCCCCAAGCAGTTTTAGCGGTGGGGGGAGCCATCTCGTCCTTAAAAGAATAAATGGATATACAATCTAGATCGAAGTCACCTAGCATGTCAAAAACACAGTCCCACGATGAGAGAGATGGCATGAAAAATTGGTTAAAACTACAAAACAGAAAGGGGTAGCAGGTGACAGGTCGCAAGGAAGATAGGTTGCATGGTCACGGTTATGAGGATGCTACTAGATAACATAGGTTGCAGGGAAAAGGGAGCACAAGGTTGCAACTTTCGAGCTATGGCCGCAGGTTGCATCAAGATGGAGGTCGCGGGGTCGCAAAGTCGCAAGGTCGCGAGGAAAGGGGGGTTACAGTTTCAAGACGTGCGACTTAGGCTTAAAAAGATTAGGGAGGCTGTTGCATGACTTAAGGGGGTCAGGGTCTCCTTCAAATGAGTGGATATAGGCCTGCTGGTAAAAGAAAAGGGAGTTGGGTCGAGGGAAACACACTATCGGGGTCGAGGAAGGGAAGGAGTAACCAGGGCAACCTTTCTGACACAAAATGACAAAGAAACTTAAGTAACAAAGGAAAACCCGAGGGTGATGGGATGCCAAAAGTTGGGGGACATAGTCACTGACACTTGGAATAAAAGAATGATTGCACGATAGTGGATGGTTACTTACCCGGAGCCGGACACGCACGCGAACTCAATTCAGAGGGCCTACTAGCTCTTCGTGCGACCAAGGGAACGTTTACAAATGCAACTTGGGGGGCTTCATATATATAGAACTGGTCGCACATGTGAGGTCCCGGGTGGACAGGCATGCGTCTTTGCAACCATTCGACCTGGTAGGTCGTATAGTCGCAACGGTCGCATTGATGTCTGTGAGTTAATGGTGCGACCTTGCGACTCGTGAGATCGCATAGTCGCGTGTATGCTCGGTGGGGAGGGACGCAATCTTGTGACCCTTGTGACTTATGTGACTCGAAAGGTTGCTAGGTCGTGAGAGTTTAGGAGGGTGGAAGCTGCGACTTCGCGACCTCTACGACCAGTGAGTGGCAATGGATGCGATAGTCACAATGGTCACAAGGATCAGTTTAGTCGCATTTTGACTCTGTGACTGAATGACTAAGGATGGAACTAGAAACTTTCTCTTACTTAGCTGAAAACAAAGATTCTCCCTCGGGTTCCTTAAGACTGTTGAACTCTTTGAGTAGAACTAGGCGGGGTTGGTGGCTTGGCCTTGTGAAGGGGCTTCGAAAATTTCAAGGTTCTCAGATTTTTGGAGGGGTTGTTGTAGTAGCTACAACATGTCCCTATGAACACATCAATCTTATGCTCCTCTAGAATATATTTTACCCTCATATTCAATTTTTGGAAGTCCTCAATTTGATCCACCATTGAACCTTTTTGTTTGAGATTTATCAATTGGCTAAAAAAAGTGTTGCTTTTTGTATCCTCATAATGTGCTATCATTTCTTCTGTAAAAATTGCCCAATTGAAAATTTATTTACGAGAGAAAAGTCATCGATACCATACAAACTGATTGGATTCCAAATATAAAGTTTCAATGCATACCTTTTGTGTGTTTTGCACATTATGGAGATCAAAATATTGCTCCATTTGTAGTATCCATATTACGGGATCCTTGCCATCAAAATTCCTCATATCGATCTTTGTAACATGGTGGGTCTTCAATCCAACGTTAGAGTCTATGAAATCATGATTAACATTTCTTTTGTTCTCATCATGAGTTTCCTTTACTACCCTTTCACCATTAGTAAGCATTTCTTGTAGCAACTTTGTCAAATCTATCTTCAAATCTTCCATATTGCCTTTAATTTTTGCTTCTATACCATCCATCTTAGCTTCCATTCCATCCATTATATTCCATCACATTCATCTTAGCTTTCATGCCATTCTTTAAACCATCCATCTTATCTTCCATGCCTTTCTTTAAACCATCCATCTTAGCTTCTGTTACTTTTTGTGAGAGTGAAATTTGTTGCACTTGGTCTCATAATTTTGATATATCATGTTGCATTTCTTCCTCTTCTTCATGAGTCATGCTAGAGATTGCAGGTTTCTTACTAGGTGTTTCCATTTTCTTTATTTGGGGCATCAATTAATGATAATTATGCTTCACCATGTCCTCTGAATCCCTTCAAACTATTTTTTCAAACCAAACTTATGCAAAATTTTAAAAAGACTACACACCGTTTTTGGCTTTGTAGGAGCTCGATATTGAATCAATTGTATCTCTATAATTGCACATCTCCAAGGTCTAAATTTCATCCTATGGTAGCCCTCTGAGTCCTTGTTCCAACCCTTCAATTCTGATCAAGATTGGATTCTCCAAGAAATATTTATTCCAAATCTCCCATGATGACCTGATTATAGACTAGTTCAATAGAGCGAACTTGTATGAACTTCCACATGTCACTTTTTCGACCTTTGAACCTGAAACCGATACAAAAAAAACTAAAATCTGTCCTCTTTTTGTACCTTCTTACAAAATTTCAATTTGATGCTCAGATAGAAAGTTATGACAATTTTCCCCAGGTCACCTGTTTGAGATATAATTCAGGAGCCTCCAAAAACCCTAATTTCCTTGGATCATATCTTTGAAAATATAGTGATACAAGATCTAAAATTCATATTCTAGGTTCATTAAGATTTAGGCTCAAATGGGTTTTAATTTTATCTTTTGAAACATTGTAGAAAAAAAGTTATTGTGAAAATTCCACGATAACCCGTTTGAAGCAGCAAAACCCTAGAATCAAAACCTCTTATACCAATTGTTATGCGACCAACTCACAAAATAGAAGAAAAGATAGAGAAACGACTTCAAAATTAGCCTCTTCGAGGGGAAACCTCATTTATATTACACAGATGAACAATTATTGGATTATACAAATGACAAGACCTCCTTTCTATATATAGGAGTCTAAGGGGTCACAATATACTCAAAGCCGACATAACAATAATAATGTAAGGGCACAACAATAACAATAGTGGGCTTCTATGGGGAATAACAATAACAATATGGGGACAACATGGGAACAACAATAACAATAAGGGGCTACAATAACAATAATAATAAGGGAATACACTAGTATTATAGGCACCTAACACTTTCACATGCTTCTTTATTAGAATTGACTCTACACATGAACATACTTCTTAATGCTTGCTAGCTCTGTTACTTTTTCTACAAGTTTGTGAGGATCATGCAGTCTCGAAGGAATTTTATCTAGCTTCAAAGGAGACAAATTTTACAATTACTTTTTAGAGTGCAAGAAGTTTTTTAAGGATGTAGATACCAACCTGAACAAGAAACATGGGCCATGCCCTTTTTGAAGCTTTTTTTAGTTCAACTGTTATTCCTTTTCCTATCATCTAAGCTACCTATTTACAAATAAGTCTATCTGGAATGTAAAGAGGTAAAGCATGAGAAGCACCATAACATTCATAAACCCTGACATATAAGAAGTTTTCTTTAGAGAACCAATCTCCAATCTTGGATACACAATCCATGGTTGATTGAGATATTCTTGGGCGTTTAGAAACAAAAGTTTGGTAGATAGGAATCATGACATAGTGACAACTTTGGTAGAAATGGTCAAAGTATTTATCTTCCAATAGTTTATTATGATGTAAGTAAATGGGTAAGAGCTTATTAGGTGTCCATTGCCAACCCATTTCTAGAAAGTCATCAAAGAGACAGATGAGATCCATAATGAAATTCGACATATAGTAAGGAGGGTTAAAGGTGTCAATTTTCTCTTTGTGAAAGGAACAAACACTGAGAGCAATGATACTAGATATAATTTCACCCCAATTGAAAGATTATACATCAAAAGCTCTATGGATGAGAGGGACTGTTATGGAACCAACTCACAAAAAGATAGAAAAGATAGATCAATGCCTTAGAATTCAGCCTCTTTAAGGGGACAACCTCCTTTACATTACACAAATGAACAATTCTTAGATGATACAAATGACAAGACCTCCTTTCTATATATAAGAGTCTAAGGGGTCATAATATAATCAGAGTCGACATAACAATAATAATGTTAGGGCACAATAATGACAATAGTGGACTTCTATGGGGCACAATAATAACAATATGGGAACTACATGGGTACAACATTATAATAAGAGGGTTGTACTAATAATAATAAGGGGTTACACTAGTAGTATAGGGTCCTAACATGCCACTCTCCTTCAAAAAGTGTTGTCCTCAACGCTTGAGTAGTTCTTGATGCTTCTGTATAAAATTTTGTCCTCCCATGTGGAATATTCGGTGGTAAGTTCTTCCACTCGATGAGATACTTTGAAATTGATTGATTCCGTAGCTATCGAGTTCTTGTTTCTGTGACTGATCCAGGTTCCAATATGATTTTTCCTTGCTCTTCAAGTTTTGGCAATATTGTTTGAATTGGGATATTCTACAACTTTTGAATGAGTCGCACAGTTCTTTGTCCTTCTTACATTCTTCCCTTGCCTCGTTTATCCAATCTGGTTGTATAATAGAAATAGCACAAAACAATGCTTCCACATCCTCATTCTTTCTTGAGAGTGCATCTGCAACAAAAATTTTCTTCCCTTTTCTGTAGATGATGTCAAATTCATAACCCAACATATTTGTGACCCATTTTTTTTGTTCTTCTAAAGATAATATTTGTTCTAAAAAGTATTTAACACTATCATGATCCATTTTTACCTAAGCGTCTTCCCATGGGTAAGGTCGCCATTTCTAAAGTGCATGTAATGCAAACATTGCCCTCATAAATAGCTTGCTTGAGATGTAGCCATAAAAATACCCAATCACCTAATCAAACACTTTTCACTGCGATGTTGATCTTACCTGTTGTTTCATTCGAGTCTGCACCAAAGTGGCATTATCCTTTAAAAGTTGGAGAACTTGTTGTTGATGCTTGATGTGATCTTTCACTACTTGAACCTTTTTCTTCTTGATATGTCCTTCTATCTTAAGAGTGGAGTGGTAGTTTCTTCCAATGCTTTACAATATATGGTCAAATTCATTTCTTGATGCTTGATGTGATCTTTCACTTCTTGAACATTTTTCTTCTCGATATGTCCTTCTATATTGATAGTTTGAGGAGTGGTAATTCCAGCCAATGCATTACAATATCTGGTTGGATTCATTTCTTCTTTCTCGATGTGATTTTTCACTTCTTGAACCTTTTTCTTCTTGATATGTCCTTCTATCTTGAGACTTTGAGAACTGGTAATTCTTGTCAATGCTTTACAAGATATGGCCGAATTCATTTTTCTTTCTCTGGGGTTTGTTCCTAGCATATATCCTCTTCTTTTGATGTTTCTTGATCCTTTTCTTCCTCCTCTTCATACTCTATGTAAAATAATTTCTTCTCATCACACTTATGACCTTTAGTGGATTTGTTATCGCAATTGTAACAAAGCCCCTTTTCTCTTTTTTCTTCCGATTGTTGTGGTGTAATCCTTGTAGGTTGTGGAAGGCTAGGAGAAGAAATGTTTTCATAATTATAGTTGTGAGTGGTGGGATTCCTTGTTTCCATAATTTCGCTTTCAATTTTTCTTGCCCACCTAAATGCC
This sequence comes from Pinus taeda, assembly GCA_000404065.3. Classification (NCBI taxonomy): domain Eukaryota; kingdom Viridiplantae; phylum Streptophyta; class Pinopsida; order Pinales; family Pinaceae; genus Pinus; species Pinus taeda. Next base: position 196,592 of record APFE030687315.1, read on the forward strand.
TTCTCCAATGAATGAGGTTCCCAAAGACGAACCTCATGTTGAATGTTATCCTTTAAAGTAGCTATGAAGACATCAACCCTTTACTTCTCTGGCATCATTTACACTTATATTCAATTTTTGGAAGTCCTCAATTTGCTTTGCCATTGAACACTTTTGTTTGAGATTTATCAATTGGCTAAAGAAGGTGTTTCTCTTTGTATCCTTATAATGTGTTATCATTTCCTTTGTGAAAATTGACCACATAACAAGTTGTTTACGAGAACAAAGCCCTTTATACCATAAAAAATGATCTGGTTCTAAATATGAAGATGCAATACATACCTTTTGTAAAAATGGTACACCATGTAGATCAAAATATTGCTCCATCTGAAGTATCCAATTCACCGGATCCTTGCCATCAAACTTCCTCATATCGCCTTTTCTTGATTTTAAGAGCTCAATCTTGAAATGAATATAACTCTATAATTTCATCTCTTCTAGTTCTGAAATTGCGACCTACAGTACCCCTCCATGTCCTCTTTCTAATGCCAGCAGTCTGATCAAAATTGGATTCTCCAAGAAAGAGTTACGCACAATCTTCCAAGATGACCTAATTATATACCTTTTTCAGAAGAGTGAACTTGTATGAAGTGCCACATGTCACTGTTTTGACCTTAGGATTTGAAAAATATATATAGGAAACTACAGTCCATCCTCTTTCTGTAACTTCTTACAAAATTTCAATTTGATGCTCAAAACAAAAGTTATGAGGATTTTCCCCATGTCACCTGTTTGGAATGTAATTTAGGAGTCTACAAAAAGGCCAACTTCCTCAAATCATATCTCTACCAATATAGCGTGAAAAAGCTTTGAAACTTGGATCTGAGGTTCAGAACGATTTCGACCCAAATGGGTTTTTTCTTAGCATTTGAAACGTCGCAAGAAAAAATTTATAGCGCAAATTCCACAATGACCTGTTTGGAGCAGCGAAACCCTAGAATCCAAAGCTCCGATATCAAATGTTATGGAACCAACTCACAAAAAGATAGATCAACACCTTAGAATTCAGCCTCTTCGAGGGGGCAACCTCCTTTACATTACACAAATGAACAATTCTTAGATGATACAAATGACAAGGCCTCCTTTCTATATATAGGAGTCAAAGGGGTCATAATATAATCAGATTCGACATAACAATAATAATTTTAGGGCACAATAATAACAATAGTGGGCTTCTATGGGGAAAAATAATAACAATATGGGGACTACATGGGTACAACAATATAATAAGGGGGTTGTACTAATAACAATAAGGGGTTACACTAGTAGTATAGGGGCCTAATAGGGACCCAATCTAAAATGAATTATGTCACATCTTTCTTTTTGCAGATTCTACATAACATGGTAGCAACATAACTAAAAGGAGGAGTTAAAGAGACAATTATATATTTCCTAGAATACTCTTCTTTGTGTTTGTTGGGATCTCTCCTCCATTCTTTTATTAAATGGGGAAAATTCTCATTAGCCTCAGTAAATAAGATATGGATTTGGCAATTCATATAGAACCTAGATATCTTTCGCTCTAAAAGGGCCAACTATTATGCCACGAGGAGTGATAATTTGTCTTTTATTGGTATATACATGATCGATAGCCCATCATATCATTTCAGTGGAAGGAAGAATTTTTGGATGAGAAACTACCTTGTGCAAGCAAAATTTTTGACATCTAGGAGCGTGGCCTCAAAACTCTTCCACTGTGATCATCTGTAGCAACTGTGGCACCTGTAATTTCTTCAACGATATCATTTAATTATTGTTCAATTTGTTTATACATTGTCTCCCATGAGGAGATATCCATGTCCATGGTGATAACCAAGTCTAAAAAGAGAAAGGCATTTGGGTTTTTATCGTCAAAATATTCAAGAATTGGCCCTGATGTCTGTTGTACAATCTGTTTTTTCCCCATATTGTTGAGTTTTCCATAGCTTGCCAAAATGGTTCACCGAAAAATGCCAAAGACAGGGTTAGAATGATGATTTACAGAGTGATAAATGAAAATTTTAGCTAATTCAACTAACAAACCTACTCACATAAAATTCAAATGCATAAAAAGTGAAAAGACATGAAATCAAATACTTAGGGCACAGTTATCAATTTTACAAGTGGGAGTATCGTCTGCATGAAAGTGACATGTGTCAATCGCAGATGGGAGGGGGATGATGACTTTTCATCTGACTTGGTTCTTACGTCACCTTGGGAATAAAAGCTCGGAAGAAACGAATGGAGACTCCTATTGAAATTTTTTAGGTAGGGTTGTCAGGATGATGTGGTGGGTAGGCCCTGGGCACATTTTCATGGACAAATGGAGAGAGGCACACATTTTGAGAAAGTAGTGCGTTGGTTGGTTGATGAGTCACCCCAATAATAAAATCTCGGAAGAAACCAAGGGAGATCTGCTCGCAATCACCGAGGAAATATTACGGGGTTACGTGGAAAGTAGAAAAGTAGAGGGTGAAAAGGGTGGAGCTATGTGCGTAATAAGGAATTGTATGCATGGAGGAAAGGGGGGCCCACCAGTCCATGTTGTCCTAGTTATTAGATCCCGGAAGAAACGAAGTGATACTTCTAAGGAAATTGTTGGGGGAAATGCCAACAAGATTACATGGCATGTGGGCTAGGACTCGAGCGAGCATGAGTCTTAGGTTTGTGTGTTATTTGTATTACGCTTGGACTGCAATGGTTCTTATAGAAATCAAGCTTATTTATATACACAAGCCATGGCCATGGTGAATATTAAATAAAACTAACTTTATTAAAATATCAAAGCACTTAGAAACTTATGGATTTTAAAGCTTTTGGTTTTTTTGAGTTTATTTTTTTATTTGTTTTTTATATAAGTAAAACTATTCCATAGTTTTACTTAAATATGGAATTTAAGTAAAACTACAAAGGGTCCCCCATTCTTATTATGGTTTCAATTAAAAAAAATGGGGGGTTGTTGTTTTTACCACAACAAGGGGATAGAACCCAAAGCGTAAGTGCATAACAATAAATTGGGAAGAAACTTGTCTATTTTGAAATATGTCTTCTTTTATTGCAATCCATACTTTTTAACAGATATATTTTGGTAGGGCATCCCAAATTAACTTGAAAAAGTTTTATGGAGAAAGATACTAGAATATTATGAATTCCTATAGAAGAAGAGCTCGTGAATAATGCTTGGGAGAATAAACCATCAGAGATAGGGGCTAGTGTTGTAACCCAAACTTCTTTAACATATGGACATTTCAAGAAGATGTGGTGAATGGATTCATCACAATTTTTACAGATACAACAATGGGAATGGCCTTGGATACCTTGTTTTTGGAGGCTCTCAGTTGTCAAAATCTTTTTATGCATCAACAACCAACAAAAATAATTATCCTTGGGTGGGTTATTTGAAAGCCATATTTTTGCCCAACAACGTGATTTTGGAGGTGAATCGTGGGGGACAAGAGTATAGTGTACCCTTCATTGGTTATAAAGCTTGAATTCTTCCATCCATATTCGTCTAATGCTTCACGACTCCAAGGAACACAATCAACCAAGGCCATACGAAATTTCTAAGGAAGATTTAAGAAGTTAGAGGGGATTAAATATTATTTTTATCCAATCCAATTCCCTCGCTAGTCCCATAAGAAAATATTAGCTAAGGTAAACCTTCCCTGTGTTGTAAAAACATTTTGAAGGGGCTCTAATTTTAATTTTTTTTCTAAAGGGGGATAGTGCATGATCTTATTTGACCAAATTTTGTTTTTCTCCTCATTGCCTAGTTTCTAAGAGTTCTATGATTTTATAAGAGGCAGAGAATTTAAAAATAGTTTTCACACTATGGAATCCCCACATGAGGATGGAAACCCTTCCAAGCATGATACTTTCCCAAATGGTAGGTATTTTGAACAGAAAACCATTTTCCACCATTCTTCCTTCAAGGAGAGGAAGCAACAAACAAGTTTTGCTCCAATAGATTAATTCATAAGCCCTAGACCCAATATGTCAAGTTCCCCATGTGCTTTGGGGAACTAGATTGTGGGCCACTTAAATAAATGCACATTTTTAGAGTTGTTATTATCTCCTTCCCATAAAAAAAATTGAATTTCCTTGGCCATTTTCGAAAGGACGTTTTGTGGGGCCAAAAGACCTTAAAATTGATAGAGAGGAAGAGCTGAGAGAATAGGTTTGATCAAGAATTGATGATCGAAAAGACTACATCAAGTCCCCCATTGGGTGAACTTCAATTTTAATTTGGTGATAATACTAGTCCAGGTTGTGTAGAGCGATATTTCAGGCATAATGGAATGCCAAGATATTCGAACTCCTTCCAGGATTCCACCAAATGAAAGCCTACAATCTTGGCAATTTAGAGTTGCTTCCTAAATCTAATATTCCAAAAATACATATGAGATTTGCTAGAATTAATCATATCTCTGTAAGCTTCCAAAAAATGATCCAAGAATAATTTGAATCTCTTCGCCATTATAACAAATGCCTCTCCCATGCATAATAGTTCATCCAAAAATTGGGAGTGAATGGTACTTCTTATACCCCTTGAAAATATAATACCCTAGAGTTTTTCCTTCATGCAATTGTAGTCTAATCTTTCGCTAAGAGAATTAGCAACTATAATATAAAGAAAAGGGGAGAGAGAACATACTTGCTAAATACCACGAGAGGCTTTAAAAAATCTAGTCAATATCCCATTTTCCAAGGGTGAAATCCAAGGCATTGAGATGCATAAAGAAACACATTGGATGAATTTGTTTTCAAACTTGAATCTGGTCATTACTTTGAATAAGAAATTTTGTCTTACTCTATCAAAGCATTTTCCATATCGAGCTTGATTACCATGCCTTGTCGCCTCTTGAATAACTATAATGGATTGCCTCCTGAACCAAAATGATATTATAAAAAAATTGTCATTAGTAGACAAATCCTCCCCGATTTTATTAAATTATTTTGGAGAGGAGGGGCTTAAGTCTTGTTGTTAAAAAAAATTAGATCCCTTTATAAGAAACATTGTAAAGAGAAATTGGACGAAATATGGTAAATGAAGAAGGGTTCAAGTCCTTAGGAATTAATGCTAGAAAATAAGAATTGATCCCTCCTCCTATGCCATAATGCTTGAAGGAATAATTAATTATTTGACAAAAATCAAACTTGATCACTTCTCAAAAGAATTGGAAGAAATGAATCGAAATTCCATCAAGATTGGGAGCTTTATCAGCGCTAAAGGAGAAGAAAATATTCCCTATTTCTATTGAGAAGTGCAACAAGAAAGTCTCAATTTGACTTTGCCTTGGTCAAATTGAGAAAATTCGAATTACGATATCAGATGACAACTTGGATGCAGTTAACTTATGTGACATGGCTCTTTTCTCTCAGTTAGTTTAGTAAATTCAAGTCAGAAGGCTTGAAGTTCAGTTGAGCATGTGTGATTGCTAAATTTTAGTACTCAGTTTGGAATTGGTTGAAACAACTCCTAGGATAGTGAGCTCGACCCCTAGAGGCAAGGAAAGATGTTAGCTTGCCTATATTATGTACTTTCTTAGTCATTTTCATGGTTGGACTCTTGAGGGAGAAAGCTTCTATTGTATTACTGATTGTATCACTGCATTTTGGAAAAGGAAGAAAGACCAGGGTTTTGCAGTCCTTTTTGGGATTCCTGTGGTTACATGTATTGATGGTGTGCTTCTCATTGTAATTGTAAGTTTGTTATGTGAATAATCTTCTTACTTTTTCTTCTGCAAATTAGGCAAATGAAGTGTTAAGGTAGAATTCATGGTTGCTATGCTCTGCCTTTAAATTTGCTTAATATCAATGTTTTCAGCTGTTTAAGGAGAATTCAAGGTGATTGCTTGCTCTCCTTAGCTCCTCACCAGTCATTCTCATCCATACAAATCTTTCAAAGGCATCAATACAGTCTCCTACCTTCCCCCAAAGAACCCCCTGCGAAAACTGTGTCCAATCCCCGCACCCAAAATTGCCTTTCCCCAATTTTCCACCAAAACCCTAAAAATCCCAAATCAAACTTTTTATCAGTTTACTAGCCTAAAATCAGTGTTCTTTATTGGTTATCTCTGCCCGTTGAAGATCTTTGCCGAGATAGACCGGAGAGAGCCCTTTCCTGCCCCGTAGGGCTAGCTACGAGGCGGCTAAGTGGTTTGATGTTGCCTTGGAGTTTACCTTTTTCAGCCTGAGGTGAAATTTCAAGCGCTAACATATTGGCGACCATACTGGGGAGAACAAACTTGTTTTTGGATTGATGTGTTTGTTTCATAAGTCTTAGACGGAGCCTGAAGATTATGCCAGGTAGCCTTCGAAACGCTTTTGCTTTGCATAAGAGGAAGTAGATAAACGCTGCTTCAGTCAATCTCCGTGAGCTTGTGAATACAACACTTCGATTGCATTTTACCCCAGTGTATTTGTAAACTCTAAACTTTTGATGATAAGTTGAGAGTTCTCATAGGCTGAAATCGTTCACCTAGCGACTCGTTTCATGAAGAATCCAGCGATCAGTGCTTCATAGTGACTCCACTGCAGAGAGATCAGTAGCTTTAAGCTTTTCAAGATGGACCAAATCACAAGAAGATATGCTCCCTTGAGCCGAGATCACATCCATGGTTTTCCAAATAAAATTCCAAAGGTAGATTGGTCAAGGAATTTACCTACATTTAAAGATGATGGTAGGAAGGATGCTGCTCTACATCTGGTTAGATTTCACGTGCATATTCGCAAGTTGAGGGTTGATTTCCTAAAGATTGCTTGATGAAGATATTCTTGGCCACTCTGGAAGGTAAAGCCCAATCATGGTATGAAAGTTTTCCGCCTGCTTGTATTTACTGTTTAAAGGATTTTCATGCTATGTTCATTGAATGATATAAGGACTCTTATCCATCATTAAATTTAGTTCAAGACTGTTGCAAGTGTGCTTATAGTTTTATTGAAAGCCTCGAGAAATATTACGAAGATGATAATTTTATGGACATTGAGCTCATGGAGGCTTTGTATGAGAATCCATTTCACCAGCATAAAGAAAACTTAGAGAATTCCCATCAAGATGATCAGGACATTTTGCAGCAGAATCAAGATCAGCAGGCTGAAGATGGTCATATGGCTGAAAATGACGAAAGGGAGAATGACATTTCAGATCTGCCCACAGAAGACAGCAGCATGCAAGTAAGTCCAGTGCTGATTGTAGATTGTGCTAATGCCCAGTCAGCTACTTCAGAATTAGATTCAAATTGTAATGACCAAGCATACCTTGTGCTGAATCCTGAAAAGGAGGGTTTTGTTGTTGAGACCATAGACATAGTTTTTGATCCAAATGTTCTCATGCCATTAGAACAGAGCCTGCATGAGGAGGTAATTCAGTCAATTCATGAAGAGCAAGACAAGATCTTCGTTTAAGTAAGTGAAAAGGTTTCTCTGGATGAATCTATGGTAGCTGATAGAAATGTTAGTGTTGGGTTTCACGAGACATATAAAATTTCTTTTCTCATGATTGATGAATGTAATGATAATCTGACTGTCATATCATTTGAAGATGACCTACCATATTGTCAGACTACAGAAGATCAGAGCATACAGGATTACCTTTCAGATTCTTCATATGTTTCATGTGCTGAAACGCTTTTCCAAGAAGACATCTGCCCATCCATTTGTTCAGAGTTTTTTGAAGCCTATGAGCATACTTTTACCAAAGCACATGATGAAGGCAGATCAGAATTTGAAACAAAGGACACCTTGATCTTTCAACAGGAGGTGGCAGTGGCAAATCTTCATGTTTTTTACGATCCTCTAGCAAGTTTGTTGCAGCCAGCAGTGAAAGTGTTTATTACAGTGTTTTGTTGCAGCCATGGTCAACTATGTTTTTGGATGCCCAGTGATAGGTTTGTACTATCGACCAGAAGATCTGATAAGAAGAATCAGTCAAGAAGCCATCTTCTTGATTGGTTGCATTGGCATTTTGATATAGTTTGATGTATATTGTCTTGTAAGAAACACAAGTGGTTGTCATCATGATTTCAAATCTTGATGGACTGCTGCCCTTCAATAAGCTTTGTAAGTTCTTGTTTTCGTTAAGTCAGTCATGAGTCATTTGTGAGTCAGTTTTCAGTCATGTTGGTTTCATAATTGTGTCGGCTTGAGTCAGTTTTCAGTCAATAAATGAGTCAGAGTCTTGTGTCGTTTGCCGAAATAATGACTCCATCGCCCAATGGTGGAAAGCGCTGGTCTGCTCTCCCAGAGGTCTGAGGTTCTTCACAATACTCTCAAATTGCAAGAGCGCATAAAGAAAATCTACGATAGGAAATAAAAACCGGATGATTTCCAAATCGATGATGTGGTTTTAAGGTGGGATGCCTGAAATGAAGACAAAGGGAAACATGGAAAGTTTGACAACTTGTGGAAAGGTCCTTACAAAATTGCAGCATACCGTGGTCCAAATGCCTTTCTTCTCAAAGAAATGAACGGTGATGAATGTCTCGGTGGGTCGGTCAATGGCTGGCTGCTCAAAAGGTATCATGTCTGAGCATTTTCTGCTCTAGTCATTATCATTGTAATTACCACTTTACTTTTATTTCACTGCAAGTGTGAACTGATCTCTCATCTTTAGTCTGGGGCCCGAGGTGAAGGCTATAATTCTGAAGATGAAGATCAGTTGGTGTGAGTTTGTCATGTTGATTATATTAGTTCATTTTC
>APFE030687315.1:219188-240708 GCA_000404065.3 Pinus taeda
GAACCTAACACACAACATCTAGAGGTCTAGGCTAGAGACGTATTCCGGTGTCGTAAAACCTGGTAACTGTTGTTTTCAGTGTTGGTTGGGTGATTCCTCCACTCTGAGACGACAAGTTCCAGTATAGACTTGTGCTCCCACATACTGTTGAGTATATATTGGGAGACCACAATAGGCTGCATCCTTTATCCTTAGGAAGCCGTGTCTACCGCCCTATCGATCACAATGCACTAAACACAGCATTCGCGAAGATTGACAGCCGTACCGTAAAAAGTATTCTGCAGTTTTGCGATTGGTTTGGTAATACCCTCTGCCTAGATCTCTAGAGAAGTCCATTTTGCTCCTTTCCAGACTCCTTAAAGGAAAAGGTCCTCTGAGCACTTGTCACTTTAGGCTCAATAAAAATCGAAGGCGACTAGAGTCATCTTTTGTTTTTTCTCGACTCTTTAAAATTGAAAAAACAAGTTGTGTCAAAGCGTCTAAAATTTATTTTAATCGAAATAAAATCACAAATTCCCTCGTTGGTCTTTAGGTTGAGAAAATGGAGTCTACCAACCAAGGATTTCCCCTTGGAGGAAATCCTAGTCCCTTCTCCTCTTGGGGAGATGTTGGTGCACCCCATATGGCCACTTCGTCACTTCCAGGGTTGACAATTGGTTTGCCTGTCTGGCTCTTCTCTACCTCTGTCGTTCAGAATCCCGTAATTCTTGAACAGTCAAGTCAATAACTAGATGACACTAGAGTTTCCTCCCAACCTTCTACTTCATCCGATTCTCCCTCTCCTCCTTCCTCTTCGCTTGATAAAGCCGATAAAGCTAAAAATCAATTAACTAAGAAGAAGAAGAAGAAGAAAGAGAAAAAGGAAAAGAAGAAAAAGGAACCAAAATTGAAAGGGGGCAACCAAGCATCATCTAGCGAAAATCCTCACACCGCACTGTCAAAACCTAAATCTCCTTGTGTCATTTGCAATGGAGACCACTATCACCAAGATTGTCCCTGCATCCCTTGGATCTTAAGGGACTGGTCTCCTCGTTTGCACAATTCGGTGATGTTAACCTCTGACGATCATGTTGAATGCACACCATCAACCAGTGAAAGTGAAGCACCTGGACAAAAAAGGAATCCCAGATTTCCTTGTAAATTGTGTAAAGGCAATCATGCCGTCCACCATTGTCCCTTCCTTGACGAAGCTAAAAGAGTTTTGGATGACTGTCCTGCTTCACCGCTACGGCTTCCTCCTAGATATAAAAAACTCTTACCAAGTCCTCCACTGGTTGAAAATCCGGCTGACCCGTCATTGTGGTCGGCCGAAGCATCTATCATTGAAAATGAACCCTATGAATCCATACCAGATGAAAGTCAAAAGGTCGAGACGACAGTTGACCCAGTCTTGCCTTCAGAGTGTTCATCTTCGAATGATACCGTCACTGAAGAGAAAGAGAACGACATCGTTCAATTATTTTCATAAACACATATTCCGATGAACTTGGGGGCAATCCACCCGTTCCTTTATCGCAGGAAGGAAGTTCATCAGAGTCATATCCGGCCGTCTATTCAGTCCCACCACCAGGCAACCTAGTCATTTCCTTCGACTGGAATCGACTAGGCAGACCTCGTTTACCAGCTAGTGTACCATTCAGAATCATTGTACAAGCTTACAGAATGGTCATGGCTGGTACCATCATCGATGAAGGGGCTTTTGTGAGTATCCTTTCCTCAACTGCTTAGAAAGCGCTTGGTTCGCCATCACCTTTGCCTGAAATGAGAAATCTGACAGGCTTAGATAAAGGAACCAATCGACCTTTAGGGATCCTTCCAAATGTGCCCATTACTTTGAGAAGGAAAATTGTTCACATGAACGTAATGGTAGTTCAAGGACCATTATATTATAATCTACTCCTTAGACGTGACTATATTTATTGCATGGGAGCCATCGTCTCCTCACTCTTTAGAGTAATGTGTTTTCCGCACAAAGGCAGAATGGTCAAGCTCATGGACCAAATGTCATTCCCCGGTTCACACATCGCAAATAGTCAAATGCCATCCCTAAATGGTCTTTTCATGTAAGGAATGTCTCATCGATCTCCAGTCCATCCACCTGATGAGTGCGAGTGATTAAGGAGGATGTGACTGAAACCCAGGGGGCATGCACCCTGGTCTGTTTCGGCAGGGAAACCTTGGGTATAGAGGGGGGTTTCCGCAAGGGATATATGACTAGTCTCACACCTGTCCTCACAGGAAAATGGGATTAGGGTGGAATAAGATACCTTCGTTAAGATTATCCTGAGTGGCATGCGGTCGCACCGCTCCCCTTTGTCTATTTTGGTAGGCATTGCCAAGGAAGTTTTCTGTCTGCTACGCAGATGGAACTTTTGTGGTAACCTGGAAATTTTTTCACTATACATGGGGGCATGCAAACCTTTTCGCATGCAAGCAAAGAGTGGCTATTTATTTTTTTAAATTTGTAGGACCTCTAACCCTTTAAACCCATAAGGCTAGTCGTTTCCTAACTTGCATAAAGAAAGGATTTGGGGCAAAGCTTTAAAGATGTAAGCCCCTTCAAAATAGCATCTTGAATGAGACATTCTTATCATACGAATGGCGAGCAGTGTTACCGCTGGGTTCAAGCTCGTTAAAAAATAAACCCCACACGAGCAGTTTTAGCACATAGTTCAAGCTTGTTAAAAAATAAACATAAGTCATGAGCAAATGTTTCCTCCAACATTTAAGCTCATTAAAAAATGAACCAGTAAATAACCATTGTGAATGCCTTATCGCCAGATTTTGAGCCTTGGTTGTGTTCTCATCATCACCTCCACTCTGTTTTTAGCCGATCATTCACCCCCATATGATTTTTTACCCCTTCAAGGAATATCTGCGAAGAGTGATTCTATTAGCCATCCTTGTGACACTACCATGATTGGAGAATTCCAAACCTTACCTGGAATCATTTGCTACCCAAAATCATCACTGGTTCCTCGAAAACGAGTCTTCTTTAAGCTCTTTTCAACTGACTCGTAAAATATGAAAAGATTGCCAAGCGATTGGCCTCTTCAGCTCGTTAAAGTCATCGGAAGTGCTATCCCTCCTCTAGATTTTAATCTTTTTGGACCTGAGGGATTATTACACAAAAAGATCGAGCGCTTGTCTTGTTCGACTCGTTAAAACTATCGAAAACTCATCCCTTTTGTATTATTTTACGCTTTTTCGGACTTAAGGGATTGCATGACGAAAAAGAATCATTGGATTCTCCTTTCCGTTCCTTTCAGACTCTCTAAAATTGAAAGGGACCGAGTTATCTTTGTTGTTAAACTCGTTAAAACCAAATAGCGACAAACTCGTCCACATGGATGAGAATGAGTTTCACTATTGCTAGGCTCACTAAAATATAGCGACAGGTTCGCCCGAAGGGTAGATTATATAACAAGCATATGTTATATAATCTACCCTTTAGCCAATGAGGTAAACCAGTAACAGATGTGAGGGAATCCACCAATGAGGAAAATGGACCCTAATGTACCTAGTACAATCCACTAAGTGTGAATAGATGAGCTGATGTTGAACAGCTATGAACTCGATCAATGAGGAGCCAATGATGTAAACCCACTACCAATCGTGAGGAAACATGCCACTAAGGTCTGCAAGCTCCAAGGTACTACCATTTCCTAGATCAAGCTCCTGGATAATGAGTTGAAATCGTTAGGAGAAGATCCATGAAAGGAGGGCCTTAATGTATCCCCCATCAATCAACACAGAACAAATCAAGATGATGTGATGAATGGATGAAGTCATGTAGTAATGAAGTACAACTGACAGAGGGATGACCGAATAAAAAATGTCAACAAGCTACTGCAGATGGCTAATATAGTCTGAGACTTCCCTTGAAAACATAACGATATGACACAAGAGTGTAACGAGCACCATGTGATATCATGAAACAACGCAGGATTCATCGAAGCACGCTCCATTTGACTATAAGAGTAACCAGCCAGAGGTGTAAGGAGACTCATATGGATGATATGGCTCCTAGGCAAGCTAAAACCCAACTATGAGATAATGAAACAAAGAGGTGTCATGATCAAGTGCGACATGACTAATGTCGTCATTTGATGACTAAGGGAAATAAATGTTCCCTCCCTTCTCTTTTCATAACTTCCTTTCTCGTAAATTTGTCCCACAAGCCCAAAAAAGAGATAAACATAAAAAAGGGGAATGTTACAGGTCTATTTGGTCACATCACCCCTGACATTCAGATTAGTACTTTTAGGGCTCATCAAACCCTAATTTAGTTGTTACATGCCCTAGAGAAGTCAACTCATTGAATGCCTCCTTCTATGAAAGTTTCATGGCCTGAAGCCTTCCTGAAATGCCTCCTTGGGACACCAGCATAGCCTATGCCTTGAGACAGTGTGCTACAGGGCAAGAAAGTCCACTATGGCCTACAATGCAATGCACTTATGCCCTCTTTAGCCTACACTGGGTGATGTTGAGTGAAATTTGCATAGGATTCTCAGAATATTCCTTCATTTTAGATGATTCTAAAAGGTTCCCATCTCTTATCTCCTCTTATGAGCCTGAAATTGGATAGGCTAAGGATCCATTAACCCCTTATCCTCTCATCCCTTTCTCCATGGAAACTAACTCCAAGTTTGGAAGGCCATTCAATACCCTCATTTATGATGAAACTACCTCCATTTCCTATAAATTGAGCACTCATCACAGTGATTAGGGTGCTAGAACCTGAAGTTTGTAAGGAAATTATGTTGGTTTGAAAATTGAGTTTATGTTAAGTAATGTTATGTTGCTAGAGTGGTGTGTTTTTGATGTGGCGAGGGTTGAACTGAAGCTGGAGGAGTGGCATAGGATTGAACTGTATTGGGTGATACTCTTCCTTATACATTAATAAAGAGCTTAATCCTTTTCTCATATGATTTTCATATCTCTGATGATTATATGTTTCAATGTCTTCGATTCCATTGTTTTATAGTCGATAGATTATGTATGCTTTGATCATTTCTTGTTTCTGTTTCTCTTGATGTGGGTACCTTTTGAGTGGATTTAGTTCAAGTGGGAGTGATTCAAAAGAGATCAAGGAAGTGAAAGGAAACAAGTAAGTTCCTTCATCTCATCTATATTCTATAGGAAAAGGTTAAACTACTTTGTTTCTATTGTTCTAGGTGTAGTCGCCCACCTAGGGAAAATATGTTTATTTGTAGATGCAAATTCCATGTAACAAATTGGCAACCATAATAGGGAAAAACTGTTGTTCTTGGTGGCTTACCCTCATCACATTACACCCTAGAGGACTTTTCTTAGCTTTATTGATCTTATTTCAATCTTTTTGAAGTGTTTTTAGTCAAAAATTGTGCTTGAATGTCTCTTGAGTTGACTCTCTGGTACCAGCGTAGTGTTGGTCTTGACATAGTGCACTGTAGAGCAGCCCCTACCTTAGAGACAGTGCATTGCAGCACATTGTCTCCCTCTCTGACCTATGATGATTCCTCTTAGGCTAAAAAACCCACCTTTGGTTCGATTTTTCCAAAGTTGCTTCTCTTGTTATTTGCAAAAAGATCAATGATTCTTGTGGTTCTGAAATCAAGTTGTGTTTCTCTTCCTAGCCTTCCTTTTGCCTTGATTGTCTAGTGTTTCTTAAATTATTTATTTATCATTATCAATTCATTGTCAAAGTTAGCTTATAGTCGATTAATATTTTCCGAAAAGGAAAGTGTCGTAAAGTATTCATTTCTTTCGAAAAGGAACTGTCATAAAGTCTTCGTTTCTTGCAAAAAGATTGATTGATTATATGTGCATTAGTTTCCTTTTGTTCATAAACATTAAGGGAATTGAAAAGAAAAACTTGCATTATGCATCTAGAGGTTTTTGTGTGCTTATAAGAATAGTATAGGGAAATTGCATTAGATGTGCTATTTTCTCTTTGATTAACATTCTGATTGCTCTATCCCTTGTAGTTAAGGTTTTCATTGTTCAAATCAAATGGAAAGAATGTTTCTCATTATAGTTCCATTCTAGGAATTTCAAAGAAATCACGTGGTGAACCTGAAAGATAAACTCTTAATCAATATCAACTTAAAGGTTATCTCAATTAACCTAATGGAGCATTGTCACCTAACGAATAACATTTAAAGGTTCTAGGTTAAAGACGTGTTTCGGCATCATAGAACATAATAGCTGTCGTTAATTTTCTACGATAGATTCCGAGTGTGATACCTCATTCCATGTACATAACTATATCGTATCTCGTCCATGTACCTTCGGGTATATAGGGCGGTGCTATAGTACGAAAAGTATAAAGGAATGCTCCCACCATGCAATTTCGCACTAGACAACGCTAACATAGATTGGGCCTCCACGTACTTTCGAGTATATATGGGAGGACTACATTAGGTTGCTATCCATCCTTAGGTAACCGAGTCAGCCGCCTTGTAAACTATGATACACCGAACACAACATTCAGGGAGATTGCTTGCACGTATGTTAAATCCTTGGTTTACTGAGGTAGTATATTGTAGTTCACAGTTGCTTGGTAATCCTTTTGCCTAGATTACCCTACTTTTGTTTATTTCTTTTTGTAATAAAATCAATCAAAAATCGAGGAGGAACATCAACCCTTACCCCATCATTCACGAAGGACAGCGAGTAAATTGCCTTTACCCCCCTGAAGCTACACCTAGTCAACAAAAACAATCTCATTTGACCGAATCCAGTACATCACAAACTTCTGGTTCTTCATCTGAATTACCAGAGTTACCTATATGGGTAAGTATTGTGACTCTAGTTACTCCTATTATTGGTACATCTGTTACTGAAGTGGAATCTCCACAATTACCTAAGGACATTAAAAGTGAACCTAGTGAATCAGTAACCCAAGTTGTCCAACAAGAAGTTGATTCTCAACCCAAAGTTTTTCAATAAGAAATTACTTCTGAACCTAAATATGTTCAACCAGAAGTTGATCCTAAACCTATCATTGTTCAATCAAAAGTTACTTCTGAACTAGAAGTTGTTCAAGAAGCCCAACCTAAACCTATTGTTCTTTTACTAGAACACTTGGATCTTGAAGTTGAACAATTAGAAGTCATTACCATACCGGAAGACAATCGATCGATTTATCCTCAAACATATGTAACTTTTGAGACTTCCCCTTTACTGGAGGAACAAATACATGAAATTTATTATGGACCTGATGGTGAAATCCTTCCACCTGGTTTCATTTTGATTGAAGAGGAACCTGTCGATGAAAACACCCATAACTCCAATTTTCTTTGGACTTGGACTTTATATTTATCCTCATACTCCTCATTTTACTGCTCCTTTTGGTCTTGATTACTTTCAAACACCCGTTGGTTTGTTAGGAAATTTATTAGGACATTTTACTATGGTAGAATCAACATCCCAGACTGTACCATCTGTTATAGCTATAGTAGAATCTTCTGTCGCTACTTCTTCGATGTTTACCACAACACCTAAGTCACATTTGTATGGTGTCTCGTCCATCCTACCAAGTTACCAATATTTATCTGGAACCCACTTAGGTGTTGGTTCTAGCCCATGGTCTTCACCCATGTCCTCTACAGGAATTTTACCTTATTCTTCATTAACAGATACTGAATAGCTTGATGCATCAAGTCAATATCAAGTTGGTTCATCTGGTTACCATCTGATGTATCCACTTTACACTAGATTACCCCCATACAGAGAACAATATGCACAATCTCCTCATCCTCCATTTTCTAGGGGGAAACCATATGGGCATATGCTGTCATCTTTAGGTCAGCCTGGAATGATTGTTTGTCAGTGGCAGCCAACAATGCCCATTCAACCAAAGCTTGTGTATCCATTGCAACTTATGCAATTTATCTCATCCATACCTACTATGCCTGTCGTTACAACTTTACCACAGTCACAAGCTCAGTTAGTTGTATCTCAACCTTTGCAAGCTGGTCCTTCAACCTCAGACCCCCAAGTTTCAGGTTTACATATTCAGTCTTCTCAGGCCATTTTACAACAATCGTTTGTGCCTGGAATTCAACAACCTTAGGCCATTTTAAGGTAACCTTACCAAATTTCTTGATCTCCTCTTTGGTCTTGGCCTCCCACCAGACCAATGTTGCTCCATCCATTCTCAAAGAAGCCAATTGAATCTTTGTGGCATCATCATGCATATTCTGGATCCTCAAGTAAACTTTCAACTTCCTAATCCAGTTTTTAAGCTTTTCTGCATTCACTTCACCATTAAACATAGGTAATTCGAATTTTACATCAAGCTTAAAAAAAGGACTTTTTCCAGAGGTATGCTTATGCACAGAAGAAGAAGATGAGGATGAAGAGGAAGAAGGTGATGATGGGGGTGGCGGATCACCATTTCCTCCATGTCCTTTCTTGGAATGATCATCATCCTTCTTACCTCCTGAAGATCCCTCTCCTTCATGTGGATGTTTGGACTCTTCTCTAGCCAGTTTCTCATTTCTTTCTTGGTACAATATCCTCACCATTTCAGTGAGGTCCAAGAAATCCTTTCTGAAGACTCTTTCTTCTTCTTTTGGATCCATGTCTGCAGGAATTTCTCCTTCCTGTTCAGACATTCTTGAAGCTTCTGTTGAGACTCTTGAGGGTGAAATTGAAGGTGGAGGTGATGGCTCTCTGGCCTTCCTTGATTGAGGATTCTCTCGTTCTCTAGTCAACTGTCCTTCCCCTCTTTTAAGTTTCACCCTGGTAAGCATCAATACTTGCAAGACAGTTACAGGATCTTTGTACAAAAACAATCAAAAGACAACTACACCAGAGATTGACTGAAAGAGCATTTATCTACTTTGCAATTGTATAACAAGAGCATTTCGAAGGCTTCCTGGCTCGTTTCAGGCTCTGTCTATAGCTTATTTCACTACTTTTGATACAAAGAAACAACAACATAGCTATGATACCAACTTGATCTGAATTTGAAACCACTTGTAAATGCTTTGCAAGGTATTCAATTCAGTAAACATACATGTTTAAAAGATGTACATGTCTTGCAGTTAAAAACAAATTAAATTTTCAGCTGTTCATGACCCATTTAAGTATAGTAGAATTATTTCCTTTTACTGTTTTACACACTAAAACGAATTTGTTCTACAAAATAACTCAACCACAGATGCAAAAGAAGTTGATGAAGCAGTTCACCCCTCCTGGGATACATCTGCTGGGTCCAAGGCTCCCAAATGGGCATGTCCTCGTTTTGATTAAAAGCTCAAAATGAATATACATCTGAATAAAAGCCTCAACAGGTGAAATAGATTGTAAAACTGGATTCAGAACACTCAAATTAGTCAAGAATGACTACTGGTTCTCCTCCAACGGGTACCTACAACCCTATACAGCTCCCACAATATTGGGCCCTAGTGGCTCCTAGAACTTACACGGAGCAAAAATACCTGCAAATGACCTCTGATTTCTCTCTAACCTATGCTAATGGCTTCAAAATCATATGAATAGTCAAAATCAAAAACAAATTTCGTCCAAAAAGGACTTTCCTAGCCAAAGTTATGGCTCATTGAAGTTTTCCCCCAATTAGGCCTAAAATCACTCCAACTAACTATATTTGAGTCCTATTGACTCCGCCAATTATGGCGGGACCGCCCAAATTTTGTGCTCCGCCAATATTCCTGCCAGTCTAACTGCACCTTAACTGCTGTTGGATAACTGCATGTGACTGCATTTCCAGGCTCGGCGTTTTGCGTAGGATTCCATGCAAAACGGTTAGCGGAACTGGTTCTTTAACTTCGTGTTTAACGTTTAAATGTGAAGACGTTTGACAACATTTAAACGTGACCATTGCAATGGTGCCGGCGGTTAGGGTTAGCACTTGGTTACGAGGCTAGGGTCGTATGATATGGGGGTCGGCCCTTAGGGGCTGGCCCCCTTGGAAACCGCCCAACCGAACTTTTAAACTCATATATATTTTGCTCTATAACCCATTCAAGACTTTCCCTGTGGTCCATTGGTAAGGCGTATGGCTTGTGGTAAGGAGGTCATGGGTTCGATCCTTCGTGCCTTCCAAAATTTTAATATGCAACCAACATGCTTGCTGACGTCATCCAGGCCACGTGGTGGCCTCCGGGCCTGCCACGAGGCAGCCTGCCATTGGCTGCCCGAAAAGGAATTTTCTCTGGAATATTCTGAGAATATTTATTTTAATTTTTTTTTGAAAAAATTTCAAAATTTTAATGTTATTGGGAAATTTTTCTTTTTTTCATAACTTCCTCATACAGATATCATTTTTCAAATCGTTCATAGCACCGGAATCAGGAGGACGAGCTCTTTCCAGTCGTTCAAGTTTGAACCAATTCTAAACACTTTAATTTTTGAGCATTTTACGACACTTGGGACATGAGCACCTGATCAATAGTAGTACCAACATTAACAACAGTTGATTCAACAACCGTGGTAGCCCCAATATCAACAACCTCAATTCCAGCAATTCCAACCCCAATTTGGACCTGCCCAACAAGCTCAACCTGGGTTTGAACAACATCAAGCTTACCAAGGTCCTGGTCAACAAGGCTTTGCTGGTTATGGACAACCACAAATTCAACTTGGTTATCAACAACCACCCTATACCGGATTTGTTCAACAAGCACCTTATCAAGGTTACCAGATACAGATGCCCTATGCTGGTATGCAAAGACCTATTGCTCAGGCAATTCCATCATATCCTAGGTATGCTCAACCTGACTTGAATCGATAGTTGTCGTTTGTAGCAACTCTTGAATTACCAGATTGAAATCGTCTCACTAATGATCCAATATTATATGCACCTTAGTGGCCGGTGATTCTGCATAAGTTACCTTCTGACATTTTGAAATTCAATGGAAATCTCGGAGAAGACCCATCAAATCATGTCATGAATTTTCATTTGTGGTGTTCATCAAACTCCTTAAATGATAACTCAGTTAGACTCCATATTTTCCAAAGAACGCTTATTGGTTAGGCTGCAAAGTGGTACATTGAGTTACCACGAGCTTCTTTCAACAACTTTACGACTCTAGCCACCACATTTTTGACCCACTTCCAGTTACCTATCAGATACGAGACTGGAACAGAAATCCTAACCAACTTTAACCAAACCACTGCTACTCATATATCAGATCATATTCATGAGTGGCGGCGTCTACGTCGAATGGTTAAGACTTATGTTCCTAATCAACTTTTGGTTGAGTGGTTTATAAAATCCTTACTGCCATCAATCACCGAGGATGTGGCGAAAGGTGGAGTTGACACAGAAGAGCAAGTAATTGCTCATGCCCAATATTTGGACTTGATTTATACACAATCTGGCACGCTCTATGACGAGATTCTGAATGCACCCTGACTAGCTTTCACTGTTCCTCCTCCATAATCGAGTAAGGACTCTCATGTCAGCGATGGCGTGATTGGTTCTTTGAGCATGAAAATGATAGGTAGACCATCTTGTCAAACACTTGCCATTTCCAATCAAGCTTCCAATGCATCAGAAAACACTCTTGCTTCCGAAGTCAATGTCGTGTCATCTGACAAAGGCAAGAATCAAAAGCAACCAAGAGGAAAGAAGAAGGGGAAAAACAAGAAGAAACAAGATAATCCCCTCAAGAGAAATCATCTGATTCCTCTACTTCAGCAAGGAAACCTCGTTATCCATGTCTAATCTGTAATGACGAGCATTTTACAAGAGATTGTCCACACCGCTCAGAAGTCTCTAAGATTTTAAAGACTTCTAACACATCTATAGTGTTGACTAATCCATTTCCAAACCTAGAGACACATTTGGTTGCGATAGACCATGTTCCACATCCCAAGTACTTATGCTATCTGTTGCAAAGCCTAAAAACGAAGTTTTGGTGTCAACACGAAATACATATTATGGAAATCTGCCATCGTCATTGAATAATTAGGCCACTGATCAACCTAATCCTTCGACTTTGACTTCATCGAAAAATATTCCACCACCTATTGCGCTAGAATTGACAATAAAACCACCAGAGGGAGTTGTGCATTAATTGACATTTAACCCTCGAGCTCGAGCAGCTCAGAACTACAACATAGTATAAGACCTTTCTCAATCACCTTTTGCTATGTCGATGCTTGAGGTGTTACAAAATTGTCCCTCCCAAAAGCAGGCTTTACTATCAGCAATTGGTGGAATAGACCCTACGGATTCCAATCTTGTGGTTTTTAACCATGCAGGATATACACCATAGTTATCGACATAATTTGCTTTCTTAATTCAAGTAAAAACTCTCAATAAAAATGTTCACCGAACTATTATTGACAAGGGGGCATCTACTTTCATTATGTCAATGAGCTGCTGGAAAACACTTGGTTCAACGTTGTTGTCACGATCACCAACAATGTTACAAGCTTTCGACGAACGAACATATATGCCTTGTGGGATTTTGAGTAACCTACAAATTGAACTATGGGGATAAACATTTACTATTGAAGTTGAGGTAGTTGACAGACCTCTCAACTACAATATTTTACTGGGAAGGCCATGGGTATATGCTATGGCTACTGTGGTGTCTATGTACTTTCGTACGATTGCATTCCCTCATAAAGGTGGAATCATAGTTATCGATCATCTTGCCTTCTTTGCATCTAATTCTCAGGCTACTGGAAGCATTCCGTTGGTACACAGACCCCCGCTGTCACTTCAAAGTGTTGGTGTAGGTCTCTTTAAAGATCCTTCCCTAGTGGGTACTTTTATGCTACTGTCACCATCTGATTTGGCGGAAGTGGCAAGAGTAGAAAATTGCAACATGATTTCCTCCACCTCATCTGATTTAAGGAGGATTACCAACAGTTATGAAGTTGATAGTAATACTGAATTTATGCCACTAAGCCCCATTGAGGTTGCATAGCAATCAATTTTTTTGGCTTGTATGGAAAACCCAAATCCACTTTCACCAATTGTATGGGTAGACTGTTCATTAGAATATGGTACTTCTTCAGATCCTTTTTCACGTATATTTTCTACCGATGAAGGAATCGTCCAATCAATGATGATAGGAGAAGAACCATGGGAAGATTATCATCATCGTTCCCATATTCTAGATGACATTAAAGATTATTCAAATGAACTTAACCACCCTTCACTTGTTGATTTTCTTTTGAATTATGTTTTCATAGATACAGTGGATTTCGAGCAAAACATGTCAAATATTGAAGAAACGATTTCTATTAATATTTCGACCAAACCTAATGTTGTACAAAAGATTCATGTCTGCAAATCTTGTTCTCCATCAAAACTTGATAATTACCGTACTCTCTTTCATTAATTTCGAGATATATTTGCATGGTCATACGAGGAGATGCTAGGTATAGACTCTAGTATTATTGAACATGAAATCAAAATGTATCATGATTTCAAACCAGTACGAAAGCAGCTTCGACCTATTCATCCAAAGAAAGTCACTACCATTAAAGCAGAAGTTGAAAAGCTTTTGTGTGTTGGCTTCATTTCCCCTGTACATCTTACTAACTAGGTTTCCAGTATTTTTCCTGTCATGAAAAAACAAGGGAAAATTCGAGTGTGCGTTGGTTATAGGGATGTAAATCAGGCATGTCCGAAAGACAATTATCCTACTCCTTTTATTGATCAGATAATTGATGAATGTGCCAGATGTGAAATCTTCTCATTTATGGATGGTTTTTCTGGTTACAATCAAATCAATATACGCCCACAAGACCAATCTAAAACAATTTATTTGTCCATGGGGCACATTCGCGTATAGGAAACTCCCTTTTGGTTTGAAGAATGTAGGGGCCACATTTTAGAGGGAAATGAACTATGCCTTCCATGAAATCAAGAACATTATTCAACCTTACCTTAACAATTTACTTTCTCACTCACGAAAGCGAACTGATCACCCGCAACATTTGAGAGAAATATTTTTACGGTGCTAACACTACAAGATATGACTCAATCCCACAAATGTGTGTTTTATTTTGGTTTTGTTCGATTGCTTGGATTCATAGTGTCTAGAGATGGAATTGGACTTGATCCATTAAAGGTTCAGGAAATTCTTGATTTTCCTCCACCTTCAAATCTTTTACAGTTACAAAGACTCCAAGGGAAGGCTAACTTTCTGAGGAGGTTCATTCCCAATTACGCTAAAATGGCTAAAGGTTTTACACATCTTTTGAAAAAGGGGATACCCTTCCATTGGGATCAGGTTGCACAAGCTTCTTTTGATGCTCTTAAAGATACCTTGATTAGAGCATCATTAATGTATTCTTCAAACTATCAAAATGACTACTCCCTGTATCTTGTCACTGCAGATACAACCATTGGCATGGTTTTAGTCCAGGAGGAAGAAGGGATTGAACATCAGATATATTATTTGAGCCGAAATCTCAATAATACAGAAAGTAAGTATTCTTATGTTGAAAATCTAGCTTTGGCAGCTATGCAAGCTATTTAGAGATTTCGCCACTACATATTGCTCTGGAAGACCACTGTCATTTCGAATTGCAAACCTATCACATATATTTTGTCACACCAATTGCTGGGGGGAAAATACTCAAAATGGATAGTCATTTTGCAGGAGTTTGATCTGGACTTCATCAAGTCCAAATCAAAGAATCTCTAGCTTTCGTCGAGCTACTTTGTGACCTTCCCTCGACCTACATTGATTCAACATCTGAACCATTGATTTTGGATGAGTCTCTGTTCCTGATATCATCATCTAACCCATGGTATGGAGATATACTAATCTCTCTCCAAACCCAAACTTTCTAGCCTGATACCTCTCGCTCGCAACAACGACGTATATGATACCAAGTCAAAGATTATTTGATCATTGGTAACACTCTTTACCGTTGTGGTATCGATACAATTTTACAGAGGTTCCTCACACATGAGGAAGCCGAGAAAGCATTGAATGATTTCCATTTAGGTGCTTGTGGTGGACACTTATCTGGTTATGCTACCTTGCAGAGAATTCTCCATGCCGGTTACTTTTGGCCTAGTATATTCAAAGATTGCATAATTTCCATTAGAAGTTGTCATGCATGCCAGATCTATGACCGTAAAGTTAGATTACCTCCTGCACCATTGCATCCAGTCATTTCTATTGGACCATTCGTCAAATGGGGCATTGACTTCATGACATGTAACCCCACCTCGGTCGGGGATCATGGGTGACTATTTTACCAAATGGGCCAAGGCGATGCCAACATTAAACAACAGTGGCAAAATGGTTGCTCTTTTCTTTTTCAACCATGTGGTTTCCTGGTTTGGTGTACCATAAGCCATAGTTACAGATCATGGGTCACATTTTTGCAATCACATGTTGATTGAATTGAATGCTAAGTTAGGATTGTCACATGATAGTTCTACCCCTTATTATCCACAAGTGAATGGACAAGTTGAGGCCATCAACAAAGTCCTAAAGCGGATGTTGCAAAGAATGATAGGGGTTCATAAACGAAACTGGCATTTAATCTTATATTCTGCCTTGTGGGCATATCGAACCTTGGTGAGAAATGCAATTGGATTCACACCCTTTCAGTTGGTGTATGGTTTGGAAGAAATCTTACTGATACACTCAAACTCGCGATTGACATGTTACCCAACACTTCTAAAGAAGAAGCATGTTTCTTGGAATTTATCCATCTGGATGAAACATGCCATGATGCCACATTGACTAACGAAGCGCATAAGAAATGAATCAAGGCACAATATGATAAAAATGTCAAGCCTCGTATCTTCTCAGAAGGAGACCTAGTCTTGCTTTATGATTAGGAAGCTGATAAACTTGGAGCAGGGAAATTTGAACCGAAGTGGATGGGTCCTTATATTGTCAAGCATGTTTCCACAAAAGGTGCCTACAAGTTAGTAGACTGTGATGGGATTCCATTGTCGCAGCCCCGAAATAGGTTGTACCTCAAATGTTACTATGCTTAATTAAGTGTAGTAAAAATCAATGTATATATGCTTTCATTGCATGTGAGTGTGTCAGTGTGTGTCTTTTAGAGTTTTTATCTGGTTAGTAATCTGCTTTGCATTTTTTGTAAATGTTGGAACCTTCGGAACCATTTGTTGGTTACGCCGATGGTGCTAGTCGTAGTACGCAGAATCTATCCTTTGCAGCATGACCTATTTTCGCTCCAAGTGGCGAGTTAGTGAATTTTCAAGGGATTTGTATCAGTCGATCGATGAACAATATCGCTAAGTATAGCATGTTGATCGAACTTCTCTCTGATGCCATTTCACTTGACATTCGCCGAATCATCATTATATTGGACTCACAACTCGTCGTACTACAACTTACAAGTGTGTATACCGTCTGAAAGCCAACGATTCTTCGTATGTTCCTTAGAGTTAGTATTTTGGAAAGGCTTTTTGAATACATTCAGTATCAACATATTTCCAGAAACTTTAACACATTAACTAATTCTCTAGTGAATTATGTGTTAAATAGACATTTGTGACACATGTAAAAGTAACATTTTCAATTCACATCATTAGTTGAATAGGATTTCACATAACCATAGAAAACTCTGAAAGTAAAATAGATAGATGTTTTAAAAGATTTTACAAAATTTATGTCCAAGACAAGTTTGGTCATCTTACCCAAAAAATCAAAATGGATGCAAAATATCCTAACTAGACCTAGTGATGCTCATGATAACAGGTCACAGCCTGTGTTATCATGCACAAAAGCCTCATCCAACGGCTAGGAACACCAATAGTGTGGCACTACAGCCTCATAGGTAACTCCTCAATCTGGACATCCATAATACCAAGGGTTAATCCCTCTAGTGATCCTGCAACTCTGCCAAGGTCTCGATCAGATCTAAGCCCCAAAGGACCGCTCTCCCAATGTTTCTCTATGCTGGCCCACCTGCACCCTGTTGGTGTCCCACAAGTTGAACAGTACCCATATCTTCATGCATGAGAACAATTTTAGTTTAGTCTTGGAAACATTAAAAACACAAAAACATGTAGAAACTTGAAAAATCAAAAACACTTTGGTCAAACAATTTACCTATAGCACCCCACTGTCCTCCAACTAGTAGAATCGAGTCTGGATCTCCACGGAAATCCATCGCTGAGTATGGATGTTCCTTGATGACAAGGCGTTTTCGATCGAGCCAACTAAAGAATGTAGTGGAAAAAATGATTATTGACTGACTTGCATGTCAAGCCATCAATTTGACCCACCTCTGCATACGTGGATCTCTAGGACTAGCTACACCCAGTGATACATGTTGCGGTTGCATCAATGGGATTTTATCTAAGGTAAAAGCGATTAAGATCGATCCATAGCAGAAATTCTTCGTCTTACCACTTTTTACCTTGGTTAGTTGTTCTTTCAATGAAGAAAGTATGGCCTCACACCAGTTGAATACTTTTGGCTCTAGACACTCAAGTGCATACTGCATATATGATCTGTTTGCCAGATGAAGTGTCACATGGCTAGCCAACATTTTGATTGTGAAGAGGATCATTCTCAAAGGAAAATCACCTACATCCCTGATGTTTATTTTCCCATCCTTGCTAGGATGTGTACCTGGATGACAAAACTGTCAAATGTAATCCCTCACTAATTCACCTCCACGGGAAAATCCAGAAAGTGAGATGGGGGCACCTCGCCTCGACAGTATAGTAAGAAAGTAAATATCATCAATGGTAATAAGGACCATTTTTTCCCTTATATGAAAAGTCTGATCTATCAGATCCCATGCATGAATAAGGAACTACAATAGTTATATTTGTTGCCTCATTCTGAACAACCTGAAGTATTTGAGTAACCCACAATTTTTGAGGGCCTCAACTGTACTCAAATTGTTTAGGGAAACCATGTCTTTTTCTTCATGCTCTCTTTCTTGCCATGTAATCGACATTCTGATCCAATGAAAGCTTGAAATCCAATCATAAGCTCAGTTAGGATCCATTCCATGCAAAAACATGACAAATTTTGGGCCAAACAACTAAATCAAATTTAGGAAACTTGCCCAGCGCAGCCCAGGCACAGAGACAGTGTGTTGAAGAGCAGGAAACCTTCTATCAGGGTGCTCTTCAGTGCATTTTTCAATGTGAAAGATTGCACTGATCCCAGGGAAAAAAAATCAAAACCCAGAGGCCCCAAAAAACCCTAAAACTTGCATGAAACAGTAAAAGAATGACCTGAAAAGGAAGAGGAGGGGTAGATCTCTTACCTGGTCTGGATGGCACAAGAAATGGTCCATAGAATCTCTTGCAATTAGCTAATGAAGTTCGAGGTAAAAAACTAGCCCAGAGCACAAAACTGAATGGTAAGTATCAAACAGTAAAAATTTCATGGTAAAAAATTGTTTTATGTTTATTTCATGTTCATTAATCGAGTAAACATTAGTGTTTGCCCATTTTTACCTATGAAACAGGTATTTTAATCCATTTGGTGGTGTTTTGAGTAGGTTTTGCAGCTGACTAATAGAATTTGACGTGCTCAATTGTAAATTGTACCTTTGACCGCAGAGCATACTTTTATCTCTTTTTCTAGCTTTGTTAAATAACAAAAAAGGAACCCCTTTGGAGTCCTCTTTAAGCTCTCTTCAGACTCTCTAAACATGAAAATATTGTCGAGTGCTTGTCCTTTTCAACTTGTTAACAGATTGGAAATGACATCTACTCAGTATAAGTTTACCCCTTTTTCGGGCTGAGATAGATTAACTACGAAAAAGGAATACGTTGACTGAACATGGTCAATAGGTTCTCTCTCATATTGTTTTATGCTTTTTCGGGCTTGAGAGACAAATCAACAAAAAAGAACTTGTGGAGTTTTCTTTTTGTCCCTTTTCAAACTCTCTAAACATGAAAAGGATCGAGTTATCTTCATTGTTAAACTCGTTAAAACATCAAATAGCGACAAACTTGTCCATCTAGACAAGACTGAGTTTCACCTTCGCTAGACTCTTTAAAACATCACATCGATGGATTCACTTGAAGGGTGTAATTATACAACAAACATATGTTATCCTCCTCAAGCTTGATAAAAAATAAAGAGGTACTGGTCAGCAATGACTAGGGAAAATGGAAAAAGGGGTAAATCACTTTATTGTAGTAGGTCGCTCTTGAACATGACACTTTCACTTCATCACTGTGACTAATTGGGTTGGGTTATCGACTTAATGATTATCATACCATCCATCACTTTTTTTTGGGTCAATGATACAAATTCATTTCATTGTCGCCGATATGTTCAAGAGAAGTCATTCAGTAAAAATTCATCTTTTGCAATACCATAAACCTTCATTTTCATGACCGCCATTCTTGAACCTTGTGTCATTAGTCAAATTTTGTCTCCAAAATCATTACACTCATTTCATGTCATTGATGTGGGATACATCAAGACCCTCCTGCGATGAGTCACTTCTTGTCGACATCAGCACATTATCCAAGAAGTTGACTTAGAAACACCCTTCCAGTACCTTGAGCCTTGCATACATCAATGGCAGGTTTCTTGCTTTCGGTGTTAGGTTTACATCATTGAAATTTGATCGAAATACTTTGTATGGTGTTTGACATCAAATCATCCATTCACACCATGCAAAATGTACTGCAGTGCCTTGAGGATCATTATCATAATCAGTGATTTCTCTCACATCTGTTAACGGCTTACATCATTGGCTAGTAACCAGATGGTGTCTTCCCATGTTCAACTTCAAATCACATATTCACATGGTTAGACTCGTACTTGAGTGGACGATTTAACGATATAGAAGACCTTGGATCTAGTTTCATCTAATCGGGCTATGATCTCAGGAGTACTAAATCATATGTACAATGGCTTTACATTGATGTTCATTCTGATCATGGGTCTATATCTGTAGATGACTGTCTATGTACATGTAATGAAAGTTTATATGTTGATCATGGGTATGCCTTCCCTCAGCAATTCATGTAAAAACTCAAAATATCATGATATATGTATTGTAATTGATGCAAGTCACCTTCCACTTTGAAACCTCCTCATCACATCGTAAAGCATTTCATTCGACATTAACATTTTTTCAACTTCATGCTTTAGGGGGAAGCTATTACAATTCCATTTGGGCACATCATTCCCATCATCTAGATTAGTGTTTTAGGGCTCATCAAACCCTAATTTCAGTTGCTACATGCCCTAAAAAAGTCATCCTTTTGAATGCCTCCTTCCCAGATAGTTTCATGACTTGAAGACATCCTGAAATGACCTCTAAAGGGACCAACGCAGGCAGGCCCATGTAAGGGTGCATTGCAGAGCATTTGAATCCATGCTAGGGTGCTTTGGAGAGCACTTAGGCCCTCTTTCACCTATGCTGGGTGAGATTAAGCGAAATTCACATAGGGTTTTGGGAATATTCTTATCTCTTGGAGTCATCTAGAAGTTTCCCTCACTTATCAACTCCTATGAGCTCGAAAATGGATGAGGAATGAGTTAATCTGCATCCTATCCTCTCATCCCTTCCTCCATGGAACTAGTTCTAAGTATGGAAGGCCATTCAATACCCCCATTTATGACATAAACTCCTTCATCCTCCTATGAATTGAACACTAATCTAAGTGATCATGGGCTAGACTATGTTGAATTGTAAGGAGGTAATGTTTCTATGAGAATTGACTTTGAGACAAGTATTGTTATGCTACAAGTTTGTCATGCTTTTGATGTGATGTGGCTGGGATCCAAGCTGGAGGAATGACTTTGAATCAGACTTGTTGGTTGTAATTCCTTCTTCTATTCAATAAAGTATTTGAACCTTTTTCCCATATGCTTATCTTGTTATATGATGCTTATATGTGTGAATGTATTTGATTCCATTTACTTGTATTCAATAGATCTTTTGCTTTGATCGGTTCATTGTCTTTTGTTGATGTTTACAGGTACTTCTCAAGTGTGTTAAGTATGGGAAGGAGTGACAGGATCGATACAAAGGAGACAAGAGGAAAGAGGAACTACAAGTAGGTCTTCTCATCTTCTTTGTCTTATCTATTGCTTATAGGAAAAGGCTAAAGTTCTTTAAACTGTTGTCATGCGGAAAGAGTTAATCTTGCGGACAAAACCAACCTCCCTAGAAGCCTAAGATTTTCTAGTGACAAACAAGACAATTAAGAGCAATCCTTCTCTAAACATGCATTTACCATATGAGAAATCAAGTGTTTAGATCCTACCTGTAGTCCAACATTCTTGTAGTAGTCCAGCCTCGTCGATCCGGATGAGCTCCTCCTTCAATTCGAAACCTGCATTCACTAATAATCAAATGATTAAATAGCACCTGAATATCTCATAAAATAAAACATATTCAACATACAGACTAAGGAGTATATGAAACAACTCATTAATAACAAATTGTTGAGAAGAATGGACTTATTTGTATTAATAGGAAACAAAAGAAACCATTACAACCTGAGCCTTGGTGTTGTGCAAGTTCCTCCCAGGGTTCCGCAAGAGTTTTCCTTTACTTTGATAAGCTCACCCACTTCCAAATGAAACAATAAAGGATGGTAATCTCTCCTCACAAG
>APFE030687315.1:258156-312836 GCA_000404065.3 Pinus taeda
GTGGAGTACTGGGAGTACTAGGCCCAGTCTGAGAGACTACAGAAGATGCAGGAGATGAAGCTCTGGACTGGACGGGTTGGTGGGATGGACCAGCGGCCTGTCCAAGTTGGGCGGACGACTGCACGTTTGGTTGCAACATCTGTGGATTCTGTGAAGGATCCCACACCAAATTCGTTCCAGGGTATTGACCTTGAGGATATGGAGGTCCATAACGGGGTTGAGGGTAAGATTTATAGTAGGGTTGACCTGAAGGCAGTTGATACTGGCCTTGGGGCACATACTGATACAGGGGTTGCTGCCCTTGAGGTACGTATGAATATTGATCCTGGGGTTGATATTGATATGAAAGTTGACCTTGGGGTACGTAAGAATACTGGGGTTGACCCTGGGGCACATATTGGGCCTGGGGTTGACCTTGAGGAAGGTATTGTCCCGTAGGGACATACTGTCCTTGAGGTTGCCCCCCAGACACAAATTGAGCACCCTGGGGTTGCCCCCCAGGCAAATATAAAGTGCCCTGAGGTTTCCCCCCAGGCGGATAAGAAGTACCTTGAGGCTGCCCCCTAGGCGGTAACTGACTGCCTTGAGGCTGACCTGACATCATGACAATTTCTTCAGCACTCAACTGATTATTGCCACTACTTCCAGCTAATAACTTCTGCTCGTAGGGACGAGGTGATGCTCCTGAAAAAGTACCAGAAATGGACTGATACCCAACTGGAATAGACAGACCGCCGTATAAATAGGCGTCTGGAGATGACGGACTCGACATATATCTGGGAGGAGTAAAAACTCTAGGTGGAAAAGGAAAACGAGGTGGAGAAAAACTGATTGAGTTGTCCAAAAAATTGGTCAACGAAAGATACCAAGTGGTAGCTCGACGGGGACTGTAAAATATAGACTCACGCTCTCTGAGATCGAGAGAAGGTATATCTTCTTCAAGATAAGAAGCGCCTAGATCTTCTTCTGGGGTGAGTTCTTCAATAGAAATCAAACCAGAAGGGAGATTTTCGGTGATGACTCTTTCTACGTTAGGTGAACCAGAAACACTAGAAGATGGAGTAACAGGTTCGGATATTTGAGGTTCTTCACCTATATCACCGACAGATGTAACACTACCAGTAAGTTCACAAACCTCAACAGCTTTAGGATCGTATCCTGTTTCTAAATCTTGGTAATCCAGATGAACTACCAATGGAGACTCTCCTTTTTCAGGCGAAATTATTCTACTGCCACCAGGAGTGACAAGGATTTTTAATCCTTCGTAATAAGGCCGGTCCTCTTCAGGAGGTGCACCCGTGCTCTTTACGGGCTCGCCCTCCAATATATCGGCCAAACTTAAACAACTTCCAGGAGCTCGCCCTGAAGTCTACGGGAGCGTTCTCAGGATTTCAGCCCACAGCTAAATACTTTTGACTTACTACACACAAAAACAAAAGTAAAATCTCAAGAACAAAACACCTAAAGTCGCTAACAAACCCAATCAATTTTTGAAAACTCGCCTAAAGAATCTAGGGCATCAAACCACAAAACAGTAGCTTCCGGACCAAAAAACACTGTTGGTTTTGATGAAATCCAACGTCGCAGAATTCAATACAGAAATGGCGGTTGGAACAGTTACCCCGACAACCTGCTTAATGAATAGACTGACCAAGTTCCTCCACTTTAACCGTCTCGAGTGAAGTGAACCCCCCAGAAAATCCAAGTGAGTCTAGCCGACGTCTGCTCCAGGTACAGTGGGATCTTCTCGCCACCGTCACCTTGGGTAGAATCCTAAGATTATGGCCACTAAGGTTACCAACAGCAACAAATAGACCTGGGGGAACAGTCTACACTCCAACAGCATGCAAGGGCAGAGTAACAAGCTCAATCCCCTTACCGGCTCCTTGACAACAATCCAAGGTTTACCGATAAGTGACCCCTGGCTCCTCAACAATAATCCGAGGTTTACCGTTTGTAATACGTGCGTGTCTAGCGTCATTCCCAACGACGGAGGATTGATCCCCTCACTGGTTCAGACACGAGATCGTGCTTCTCCTTTAAGAGGAGCTTTCCCAGAGTATAAATGCAACAACTGGATTTATCCTATCACAAGATAAGCTACTTGTTTGGTTTTGTAGTCTTGGAGAGTTAATTACTCTCCTACTCCAAGACACTAACCTGATCTATATTGGTGCTTCAGAGCCCTAGTAAAAGAAAAATTACTAAGTTGATTTTACTTTAAGCGTTAATTTTATGGCTTTTATTTAAGACAAAAGGTAGTGGAGATGAAACTGATGGTGTGTAGACTCGACTCAAATCCACTAAAAAGATGCACCTAGGATGATTTACACTACTTTTTTTTTCAATGAATTCTCTAGCTAAGAGAGTTGGAGAATGCAAACTTTTGATAAAAGCAACTTTCTTAACAGACAATCAAAGAAACAATCTCTTTATCTTTTCCAAGCATACAACACATGGCCACTCATTACTTGCACGAAAATTCCTTTCTCTTTCAAAAACTTCAAATGCTACATAAAACAAACTTTGCAAAGGAGATGTTTTGTATTTTTCCTATTTAACAAAGCATATAAAACTATTCTAACAAAAGCAATTTCAAAATTTATAAAATCTATGAAAAACTCACTCAAAAGCAAATCAAAAGGAAATTTACCTAAAAGCAAATCTAAAGAGGCAAAAGCCTACTAAGATGATTCCAGGTTGTTTTACTCGGTAACAATCAAACCAAGGACCAGCTCATGCAGAATCATAAACCAGTCAAAAACAAAAATCAAACTCTTTTGTTCTTTTCTTAAGAATGAAATTCACAACTTCAATCAACAAGTACTTCGAAATTCCGCAAAGAGACAACACAAAGGTAGGTTGCTCACACAGGTAGACTTTATGACAAGTCCGACTCCTAAGAAGACTGACAAAACCAGAGAGATCCAAGGTTTCACAACTTCTAAAGTCAAAGTCACTACAGGACCAATGCAAAAATCAAACCCTAAGGCTAGAACTTCTATGAATTTCACTAAAACTCTTGACGCTAACGAAACAAGTTCAGGTGAAGACCTCTGACAGATAACCAATGGATCTGGGCAGTAAAAACTAATGAAAGACAAAATCTAAGGGAAAAAAATGGAAAAAGTGGAAATTTCTCAATTTTTGACAAGGTACGCAGGCAACCTGTTTGCACAGGTGCGTGCACGCTCTGTGTACAAAGCGGCAGTGCGTACAGGTACACACTATGCTCAACTCAGAGGGTGCGTACTACTGAAAAATCAAGAAAAACTAAAATCTAACTTAACTCTAAGCTAGCCCACCCAAATACACAGTTAAACAGCCAAAAACCAAAAAAGAAATGACTCTTTTCAGATCAAAGTGTCACACAAAGGAAAAATCATTCACATCAATGGAGTCCCCAGCGGAGTCGCCAATTTGTCATGTGGAAAGAGTTAATCTTGTGGGCAAAACCAACCTCCCTAGAAGCCTAAGACTTTCTAGTGACAAACAAGACAATTAAGAGCAATCCTTCTCTAAACATGCATTTACCATACGAGAAATCAAGTGTTTAGATCCTACCTATAGTCCAACGCTGTTGTAGTAGTCCAGCCTCATCGATCCGGATGAGCTCCTCGTTCACTTCGAAACCTGCATTCACTAACAATCAAACGATTACATAGCACCTGAATATCCCATAAAATAAAACATATTCAACATATAGACCAAGGAGTATATGAAAAACTCATTAATAACAAATTGTTGAGAAGAATGGACTTATTTGTATTAATAGGAAACAAAAGAAACCATTACAACCTGAGCCTTGGTGTTGTGCAAGTTCCTCCAGGGTCCAGCAAGAGTTTTCCTTTACTTTGATAAGCTCACCCACTTCCAAATGAAACAAGAAAGGATGGTAATCTCTCCTCACAAGCTTCTACAAAGAATTCCTAATTCCAGCAGCATCTACCCTTTGGAATGTTCAGCTTTCAACCTCCCCTCCTCTGGCCCAATGCCTGTATTTATAGAGTTCTAGAGGAAGTTATTCAGTTCCAACATCAATGGGATACTCCCTCTTTTGGATGGGGTAGCTCCTCTCTTGATGGGATAAGTTCCTCTATCATAGGGATGCATGAACCATCTGGAGGCGCTCAATACACGTCAAACACTCTTCTAGAAAGCTCTAGAAATGACCTCAAGTAACTTTTTTTAAGATGAAACTCGCGCCTTTTGACCTTTACAGGGGTACGCACCCATCCCTTGGCTTACAGAGCACAAGTACGCAGGTACAGTGTGTTTGGGATGCGTACACGCAGGCAAGGTAGAGAGAAACTGCGTACCCAGAGATAAACATGTTTTTAATGACTTTCTCTCTTTTTTGAAGTTTGACATGGAGAGTAGAGGTATGAGGTTTGCCAAGGAGGATAGTATGACTGTTGATGGAGCCATACTAACTGTAGATAGTCATGGTGACAAATTTTAGTGTAACAACTGTTGTTCTAGATATGGCTACTTATTTAGGGAATTAGTATTTATCCGTAGATACCAAATTCTCCAAAACAATCATTATCTAAGAAAACCACTAATGCTTGTGTACTTGACAAGGCAAGACATGCTACTGTGAAAGCTTGGTAGGGAGGCTCCCAAATGAAGCCAAGGAAAAATTTTGGAGAGTGGTTGTAGTCACTACAACACTTTGTAAATACAAAAAATATATCAAGTTATTCTTCCATCAAACTCGTTAAAAATTTTATGATGAAAGACGTCACCATGATGAGACGGAGTTTCTCCTTCCTAGGGCTCGTAAAACTTACTAGGATGGATTCATCCAAAGTATGAACTTATATGACAAGCATATGGTATCCTCTTCAATCTTGTGTAAAAATAAAGAGGTACTCTCTAGAAATAGTGGGGGAAAATTGAAGATGATACATCCTTTGTATAGGTAGCATGTCGCTCTTGAACATGACACTCTTATGCTCTCATGTCAGGTTTGGGATATCCTCACTCAGTCACTTGTCCTCCTAGGTTTGGGTGATCCATTTTTCCTCTCATTTGACTATTACATTCTGTCATGATGACCTTTAGTCCTATGTCAAGTCAAATGTTTCCACACTCCAAAGTCGTGTCTCCAATGTTCAAGAGAAGTCCAATACGCAGTTATTTACCTATTCATTGTTTGAGTTGTTGTTACAGTCTTGACAATTATGATCATTTTATTCCTTGTTTCGTGTCGATGATGAGGGAATCAGTATGACCCTCCTTCGACGGGTCCCTTCCTGCCGACTTCAGCTCACTATCCAAGAAGATGACTTGGAAACTCCCTTTCAGTACCTTGGGGCTTGCATGCCTCAATGGCAAGTTCTTCACATCCGACGACAGGTCTTCATCATTGGCTTTCAATCGGATGATTCCATGAGTGTTCGACTTCAACTTCCTTATCACATTCATAGATTGTACTGTTGTACCTTGAGAGCCATTGTCAGTATGGGTGGTTCCTCTCGTGCCAGCTAATGGTCTACATCAATGGCCAGTAATCATGTGGTTTTCTAGCATGTTCGACTTCAGCACATTTATTCACATGTTAGAATTCGTACTTTGATTGGGTTGGGATGGAGCGCAAGACCCTGAGTCCTATATGATATGACTCAGGCTGCGTGGAGTTATGTGTTATTCATGATTGTACACATGTTTCTGCTATACAGATGGTTGTGACCATATCGTGGGACTTTATATTTATTATGATGATCCTTCTATATCGGATGGTTGCATCTATGCCTTGGATCTTAGATTGTAGATGATCCTTCTATATTAGATGGTTGTACCCATGCCATGGATTCTTTTATATAGTCCTTATTATCTAGATGGCTGTGTCCATACCGTGGATTCATGTTTTGACATCAGATATGTATATGTATATGCATCCTTGATTTGCAGGTCTCTTGACAGTGATTCTCCTTGTCCTTGCAAGAGCTTGTAAATCATCTCAACCATCACTCCTCTTTCTACCTTCATGCTTTAGGGGGCATCTATTACACATTATTTTGTCACACCTCCTGTACTTCCCTGTGACATACCCTGAAGTCCCCGAAACATGACCATTATACAATACAGTCATACATGTATACAGCTCAGATCCCTCCTAAGACTTTGTTTGGGAAATTCCTTAAGCTTTCCCTGAAGAAATAACTCTTAAAACCCTAAAATGAGAGTCATTGCTCTTATGAAGCTTAAAGCAACGATGATTGCCTATTGCATTGTGTTTGACCTGTGATGGCATCGCTATGTTCCCTTTCATACCCGCGATGATCCCAAAAAGGTAATTTTCCCAAAGGAGATGAGAAGCTTCATGATCTAGAGGCTTCTAGAGCGCAATCTATAGGTGATTTCGCATAGATGAGGTCCAATCCTCCCAACTTGACCTCTTTGTGTTATCCCTATGAGCTATCTCCTTAAGATTTGGGCCTAATCCTATCTTTGGAGAAGTCCTAACTCCCTTTCCTAGTCTATAAATTCATCCTTTCCCATTCCCAAATGGTTGGTCAGGTTAGAGGCTAGGTTGGTCTATGTCCATTTGCACCCCTATGCTAAGCTTGTGCTTAGAGGCTATTCATTAGACTTGGAGAAGGAGTGTTTGGAGAGTTTCTTGGGTTGGACTTGGATTACCACTCAAGGAGAGCCTTTCAACATCAAGGCTATGGTTGTAAGCCTCCCTTTATTCTTTAAATAGTATACAACTGCTGGTTCGTCTTCCCAAAATATATATGTTCATGTATGTATCAGCTTGTCATTCCTTAATCAGCTAAGTAGGTTAGTATTGGATTTTCTATTGGTTTTGGCATGCCTTGTTTTCTCTTGATCACTTGTGCAGGTACATAAGCACTGAAAGAAGCAGGAACAAGTCTATGACACCAATAGTTCAAGGCTCTCAACAAATGAAATCAGAATAGCACCAGAACGAGGTAGGTCATCGCTCTTATTCTACTTTTCAATTATAATCTAGGAGTATGTCTAGATGATTGTCACTTAAGTTGCTAGACCCACTCATTAGGTTAGAGGGATCATCTCTATCTGTAGGGAGGATTAACCTTGTCAACAAGGGCCAACGCTACTTGGCCTCTTGTTGGACGATGTTCACCTACAGGTTGCTCCAGTGTGGCCTGCATTGATCACCTACAGGTTGCTCCCCTTTGCACCTATGTTGGTTCTAGAAATTCAGGAAAAAGAGAGAAATTCCTGAAGCTTCCTCTTCCAGAAGCTTCCAGAATTTGTTACAATTATTTACCTCAAATAAAGCATTCAGATCCTATCCTACCCTAGTTTGGATTTTCCACCCCTTATCCTTTGACCCATCCTCCCATCAAAGGTGGATCTAAAACATTACATTGGTAATTGGATAAGAACTCCCAACTTACCCCATTCCTCTATATATTTACAACCTTCCATATGTAAGGGGTTGGATTTTGGAGAGTGATTTTACCCTCATGATGCTGTGGTGAGAGGTTTCATTTCATGCATTTAGGTTGATTAGAGGCACACATTATGACAAGGAAAGGACAAGTCAGCCTTGGAGGATCTCTTCTACAAGATCAACAACTATTTTTGGTTGTAAAATCTTTCTATTTATATTAACGCAAATAATTCTCTATTTTCCTTTATGTGATGTCGTTATTTCATGTATTTCAATACCATGTTTATCTATTGAATATAGTATATGGATGATACTGCAGAGGTCTCATAGTTTCTTGTCTTGTGTTATCTGAATGTGCAGGCTCTAATTTTGGCAATCAGACCTGGAATTGGAGCATTCAATATAAAGGAGTGAAGTCCATGACGGATTCCAGGTAGGCTTCATACCATCATCTATTTACTTTAACAAAAGCATTGGGTTCCTCGTTTCTTTGTTGTTCTAGGTTAGCCACCAAACCTAGGGGAGATACTTTTGTCTGCAATCGTAAATCCCATATAACAAAGATAATATTCATGGATTGCTTCTATTTACTAGAATCCCAATGATGCAACATAAGATTGATACATTGAGAGTTTTGTGTGTTAGAGCAATCCATTAAGATCAAGGCCATAACAAAGTACCTTGGTAGTGCTAGAGTCATCGCACCAACAACAAGTCCAAATTTGTAACAAGTGTATATTCATATTGTTGTCCTTATAGAGAAGATACAATAGTTTACAAATAATCCTTAAATTCATAAATAAACCCTTAAACTTCAAATATATCAAATGCATTCACACCATAAAAAACACAAGATTAGAAAGAAAAACCCTTAATGTAAGGTAACAACATCAATTACTTATTTAAAAAATCATTCCATATGTCATACAAGCTACAATACAAATAATGCAACATCTTATATACAATGATACCTGTGCATATTTATCCTTTGTCATGATATTCCTATGGGTTTATGCCAACTACTGCTTATTATTATTTTATTTCCCCTTAAATATCTAGTGGGTTAATTTATTACCCATCAATTGCCAAGCAGGTCTATTCCATGATTATCACCAAATTGCATTCATTACTCTCTTGGGTACTTCACTTGGTACCCTGTATTATCATCCCTAGGTACATTACACTTCTAGGCTATTTGGGTTGCATGCAATATCTATAGTATAATTGAGATGATGAGAATAAATATTTGTTGAATATGAAAAATATGAGATAATTGTTGCTATGTTACAACACCTAAAAAGGACCTCAAAGGACAATTGCAGGTATACCTTTTCAAGCAACCTAATGTTTATAAGAATCATATATATCTAGTACCCAAGCCTAAATTTAGAAGGTAGTAGAAGAATGTCATTCCTCACTTGCTGCTATTCACATTGGTTATCTTAAGACCCATTACAACATAAGAAGTAATTTTTTAAGGGGTTTAAAGAAGATGTGAAACACTTTGTGGCTTCTTAGGAAATTTTCCAAAGGAATAAAATAGAATGTGAGAACTTTAGGTTAGTTGTACCCCTTGTCCATTACTAAAAAAATGGAATTCATTAACATGGGTTTCATTGTTGCCTACCACAATTGGCCCAAAGAATTCTATTTATGTAGTGGATGCTTGGTTGAGTAAGAAATCCCATTCTATTTCCATGGATGTTGCAAGTACTAAACAAGTTTCACAAGTTGAACTCTTTATGCAACATATTTATAAATTGCATGGTCTTCTAAAAATGCATTGTTGGTGACCGAGATACTAGATCTATTAGAAATTTTTGGAAGGAGTCATTTGAACATGTTGGGTCCACCTTAACATCAAGTACCATTGATCATGTTCAAATGGATGGACAAATAGTTTTTGTTATAAATGTTTAGAATGATATTTAATGATTATGGTGCATATCAACAAACCTCACAGCCAAAGTGATTACTTTTGGTGGAAACTCGGTACAATACAACATATCATATAATGATTGGAAATACATCACTATTTAAGGCACTGTAGGGTTATTATTCTCTTTTTATGACTAATTGGTCCGTGGAATACATGAGAGTACTAACCATCCGTGATTTTCGTCAAGAAAGGTAGCATATCTTTGAAACAATTAAAGGAGAACTTCAAAGTGGCCCAAGATATGATGAAATTTCAACAGGACCAACATTTAAGTGAGAGAGGATTTGAGGTAGGTAATTGGGTTTCTTAAAGTTACAGCCTCATAAGAATAAATTATCTTATAGGGGAAAGGAATAGAGAAGCTTAAGCCTCAATACTATGGGCCTTATGAGACATTGCCTGTTAAAAAATTAGAAAGGCAGAAAGATTTTCTTATGTTGATAATTAATTGTGTTATTCTTGTATTCTTATTATATTCTTCTTTTATATTCTTTTCATTAATAAATCATCAAATGAAAACATGAAGGTCAACAACACCAAATGTAGGAACTCAGCCAAGGCTAAAACCCCTCTCTAGGGGAAAACCAATCAAAGTCTTCCATTAATCAAAATTGAGATAGACCAAGACCTTATACCTAACCAAAAGACCTTCCTCCTCCACCAAGTTAACCTTCCAGTATGAAATTCTTATTGATGTGCTCTAAATGAGTCGATTTGCTTCCATTTTCTAGTAGATTTTTCCTCCCTAACTAGGCTGACTTGTCTAGGTTGAGCCCGACTTGGTGGAGGAGGTGTAAAAGACCTAATTTACATTCAAATAAATTTCTTCTTTGATAGATAAATCCCAATAAGGGTTTATTACATTATGACATGGAAAAGGACACTTGACATAAACCCTAGAAGCCTACAATGAAGGCTTTAGCCTAAAAACAATTGACCCAAGCATGAAACCAATGCTTTAACAAGTCCGTTTATTTTACAATAAAACTTATTTTTCTTTCTTTTGACAAATACATCTCAAATACGATTATGAAGACTGACACTAGCTACATTTTTTCAACGCTCCCTATTAAAACAGGGAGGTATTCATAATAATATATATTATATATACTATATATATATATATATATATAAATATATATATATATATATATATGTATATATATCATAGGTATATGGAGATATATCAAAATGATAAAATCTATGAAGAGTTCACAACACACATAGTCCTACAAATTAGATACTTGACGAGGGTACTCTAATCAGGTGGGACTAAGGTGTACTCAAGCTTTAGCCACTTTAGGTACCATCAAGCTTTTAAGCTCTAACACTATCCAAGGGATCTATAACACCAAC
Source organism: Pinus taeda (assembly GCA_000404065.3). Classification (NCBI taxonomy): domain Eukaryota; kingdom Viridiplantae; phylum Streptophyta; class Pinopsida; order Pinales; family Pinaceae; genus Pinus; species Pinus taeda. The sequence goes on from APFE030687315.1 coordinate 268,842, forward strand.
TAGGGGATCTAGGTATGTATCCAAGGTCAGAGATCCATGACCAATGCCACCATCCCTACTTCGGGACCTACACATCAACACATAGGTCGACCAAATGTCCTCCCAAGCATATTGCTTCCACAATATGTTTCATATCTCATTTTCAACTACATCAGATATATATCCACCACTCCAAGCATGCTTCAAACATTCAACCATTTTATAGATATATCTTGTACATTCACAACCCTAATTAGTAATAAACCTTCAAACATATATACAAGTAAACATAAAACTTTGGGGTCCTCAATCATCCTAATGTTACTTATATCATCATCAAGTTATCTAAATACAACTTGTTAGAATATTTCTTCTTTTTGAGACATGGCATTCCATCTCAGGGAAAGAAACCCCCAACCCTTGAAGATATGAAAAGTGTAGCAGTAGGTGTAGAGGCCAATTTATTAGCTAAAATAGATAGAGTTAGGAATGAAAGAAGAATATTAACCAAAGACAAGCCTTTTCCCTCTGCCATTAAAATAGATAGCTTAGCAAAAGGCATGGAAAAGTTAATGGGTAGAATAGAGAATATAGAGAGGAAACCCCATTAGGATAATCAATAGGCACGTCCAGTTAGAAACCTGAACTTCAGGAAAAACCAAAACCAAAATACTGGAAAAAATGGACCTGATCAGAATATAAGACCTCCTTTCCAAGAAAATTATGCAGAAAAATCCCATCCTAAAGACCCAAAGAAAGATACACAGATTAACATGATGGGATTAGATGATGAAGGTGTTGTTTTTCTGACCCAAGATGATCAGGAATTGCATATGCTGCAGTAATTGAAAATCCAGTCTGGAGAGTCATTTGATTATAAACAAGGTTATGATTCTAGCATCTTTGAAGTACATAAGCAGTGTAACCTAAGGAGTAAAAAAAATTCTGATATCTCTGACCAAACCAAGAAAATAGTGCCAAACCAACCAAAGAAAATAAAAAAAGCCCCGGTTTCTAAAATCCTCCAGATTCTCCCCAAAAAAAAAAAACAAAATCCTTCTGGTCCTACCATTGAAGATATAACCCCTAATAAACCTTTTGATGATCAACCCTCTTCTTCAGTTCGCCCCAAAAAACTATTGGACACATCTCAAAATACTAGATTGGAAAATTCACAAAAGGAAGTTCCCAATAAAGGAAAAGAAGACCATCCCACTCAAACTCTTGTTGTCAAAAGTCCAAAGCGTCAAACAGAGAAAGCCCCTTTGCATTTTAATTTTGGAGCAAAAGTAGCTAAGCTAAAGATTTTAGTCCCTTTGACATAGTTAATCAAGAATGAAACCTACAAAACACAGATAAACCATACCCTGAACCTTGCCAAAAATGAAGATTTTGTTAACCTGTTTGATGACCAACCTGAATTTATATTTGGTCCAGATGTCAATGGAAAACCACTAGAAGGAGGGATACCACCTTTCTATATTAGCCTTGGCTTCCATTACAAAATTCTTCATAATGAAATGTTGGATTCTAGTGCATCCCACAACTTAATGCCCATATCAATAATGGAAAAATTGAACCTAGACATTACAAGACCTTACAAGGACTTATTTTCATTTGACTCAACTTAAGTAAAGTGTCTGGGGTTGATTAAAGCCCTCTGTGTTACCTTATTTCAATATCCTGCAAAAATCATCCTTATGGATATTGTAGTTGCCGACATCCCACCAAAGTATGGCATGTTGTTATCCAGGTCATGGGGAGCCAAACTTCAGGGATCTCTACAACTTGATATGTCATATTCAACAATTTCTATTTTTGGACAACCTAAGAAGCTGTATCGAGAAAATTTAAGGAAATACATGGTGAGTAGCCAAGATAGGCCTCAAAACTTTCCTATCTACTCTATACATTCAGACATTGATTCTTTTATTTTGTATAATACTTATGAAACACAAGGAACTCTTTTAGATAGTGTTGATACAAAACTGAAAGAAATTGTAGTTTCAAAATGAAAGGAAACTATCCAAACTTTAGAACTTTCCACTAAACAAGGTAGTCAGGTAGAGGAAAAGTTGGTGGAAACATATGATACTGATTATGAACATGAGATATTGTGGCATCTTGAGTTTGATGAGTCAGTGAATAAGTTTGGAGCAAGAGCAAGAGTTTGGATATACAATCTAGAGAATGATTATTCAGAGGGCCATGCATACATACTAAATTTTAAATGTACTGACAATATGGCTGAGTATGAAGCACTAATTTTAGGTCTTAAATTAGTTAGGAAGCTAGGAGCTATAAGAGTTTTTGTCATGGGATACTTTGAATTAGTGATAAAACAAATTAATGTTCTATATATGACCAAAGACCCTAGGTTAAGTTGTTACAGAGGAACCATTTTAGAAATACTAAACACTTTCTTAGAAACCAAAGTTGTTGTAATTCCTAGAAAACATAATATGCATGATCATAGTTTAGCAATGTTTGCTATCACCCGCAAGTTACCCTTTCAGCCTAACTAACAGTACACTGCTGAAGTAAGGCACAGGTCTGCGATCCCAGACAATTTGAGGAACTAGCAAATATTTGTTGATGGCAAACAAATAAACAACTTTATGATTTTAGAACGAGAATTTGTAAATAGAAATATAGATACTGACACATCAATAGACCTGAACACAAAAGATAAAATAGAAATAAATGAGATAGAAGGTGAAGAGATAGATAGTTTCCATCCCACTAAATTCACAAAATCAGATGTAGAAAACCTAGAGCAAGTTGAGATTGATGAGATAATTAACGAAGACACTAAAGTAATCGATCTCAAAGACAATTTCTTACCTAAGGGATTAACCCCTTTGGAAGATCTATTTGATTCAAATTATGTTCCTAAAAAGCCCAAAATGAAACCTTTGAAATCTGATATGGAGGAATTGTTGGCATTATGATACAGGTGTTGTCCTTGATGGAAACTCACTGAGATGACACTTCACAGTACAACAGCAAAGGATTACAAATCAGACTCCAAAGGATGAAGAAAGAGAGGTATACGCAGGTTCACTTTGTCCAAGGAACATACACACGGGTTAATAGAGAAAAAGGAGCATATAACATATACACGCACTTTCACAAAAAAAAAAAAGTGCGTACATTTTGGAAAGCTAAGTTTTTGGTCCAAGGTATTTTGATCCATGGTATTGGTCCAAGGTATTTGGTCCGAGGTATTGACCCTGGGTATTTGGTCCAAGGTATTGGTCCTAAGTGATTTTGGTCCAAGGTATTGAGAAAGGCTTAAAACTATATAAGGAGGAGAATATAATTAGGCCAGGGGGCGCAAGTATTGAATATTTGATGAAGTGTGAGATCAAGTATGCAGGTTATGGGTTCCTGATCTGAACTAAGGATGTACCTATGTGGTTGATGATGGATGATGGATCGGGATCATAAGAAGTAAAATGTTTTATCATTATGTGATTTGATCATGGATAGTCTAGATCTAAATACTGACGCATGTTTTATTCTGCAAATGTTATGATCTGGGTATGACTGGTTTCTAAAATAACTGTGAAGTTTTTAAGTTAGTATCTGTAGATTTGTACGTTGGTTCGCTTTGGTAAAAGTGCATATACACACTAGTTCGGCTCATCATAGTAGTGTATACATTATGAAATATGATATTTGAATTTGTAGTTGGTTCTAGTGGTTGTTGCAGAGTTCTAGGTTCTGCTCTGTGTTCTGGTGACTATGTTTTGATGAGATTTGCTTTAGTGATGCTGGGACTTCAATGATTCAGTTGTGGGTGATTCAAAGATTGATGATTGACTTTCAATGATTGGTTTATGCAGTTGTATTTGATGGTTGTATTGTAGTGGTGATTGATTTTGAACTTCAATGTTGTTGATAGGGTCCAGTATGAAAATTGGATGAAACGTGGCCTTCAGATTATGGTGTTGTGTTCCAGGAGTATCCAATCTGAAGATTTATGAAACATGGTTCCTGGAGGAAGAGATAAGGTCACTTCCTTCTATAGGTTGGTGCCTACGTACTGGTAAACATATTGTATAGTACAAGAGTTAGGGGGTTGGAGCTTCCTTACAGTAGCAGCTAGAAAATGAGTGAAGGTTGGAGCCTTCAGTAGGTTGGCGCCTACGTACTAGTAAACAAATCAGCTAGTACAATAGCTAGGGGGTTGTGCCTCCCTTCCAGTAGAAGCTGGAGAATGAGAGAAGGTTGTAGCTTTCTACAGGTGGGTGCTTGCGTACTGGTATGAGTCTGTACCAGTACAAGATTGTAAACAGGTTTTTTCTTATATTAAAAGAAGGCAACAATAGGTGGTTTTTGTCCCGCATTGGGTTTCCACCTTAAATCTTGGTATTCATGTTTGTTTCTTATGTGTGATGGTTTGTTATGATATTACTGCACATGGTTACTATTTATATGGTTAATGAAGTACTGATTAAAGATCAACATATGATGAATTAACTGAATCATATCTTGTTGGTTTCCTTAAACATAGTTGCGTGTACATGCAAGTTACCTTCACTAAAGTAGCGTATATAAATCTGATTATGGAAATGAAAAATTTATTGATTTGTAAATACTGATTCACCCCCCCTTTCAATATTATTTCCAATAATTGGTATCAGAGGAGGTCCTTTGGTAGAAGCATGATCACTTGAAGGAGATCCATAGAAACAATGGGAAAGAAGCTAAAGAAGAAAGTGCCTTAGAAGAAGAACACAGCTCAAAGGAACAATTACAGTAGGAGAGACAATTGGCCATTAGGTGGAAGCAAGTATTCAGATTCTGAATCACTTCATATGAAAGATGAACAAGCAAATGAAGCATCAGGTACAAATTTCTGGTCTTCTAGTGATACTTTTCTTTCTTCATGCAATATTGGAGATATTGGAAGTGATCGTGAAAGAAACATAGAGACAGAAGTTAAAAGACTCGCCGATAAAATCAGATATCAACAAGATATATTTAATGAAAGGGAGTGTGCCTTCAAAGAATAAGTTACCAGATTAAAAGCTCAGTTGGAGGAAGCAATCAAAGTAAGGAAGCAGTACAAGGAAAGGGAAGATCAATATCAAAAGCTGCGGGATGAAGTGATATCATTAAGAAATGAAATAAATGATCAGAGTATAACAATCAAGAGACTTAAAGATATATCTAGTTACTATGTAAGTCTTGAAGCTAAGATTCTCTCTCTAAAAGAAGATCTTGAAAATACGCAGAATGAAGAAATACCTCAAGTAGATGAAGAACAAGAAAATGAGATTCTCAAATTAAGGCAACAAGTGGAATAAGGAAGAAAGGCTGAAGAAATCTTGAAGAAGCAATGTCTAGAAAAGGAAGAACAGTATCAGGTTGAGGTAAATATCTCAAAAGGTAAATTAGAAGAAAAGGATAAACTATTATAATTTCAAGATAGTACTAAGATTTTGGATAATATTCTTAGTAGTCAAAGGTCTCCTACCATCAAAACTGGTCTTGGTTTTCATGAATCTATTGAAGGTGAATCTAGATCACAAGGTGAGGCAAGGAACTCTAATGCAAAATCTAAAATGCTCAAGAAGGAGATGAGAGGTCAACCCCATCAACAACCAAGGAGAGAAATTATTCAAAGAAAATATTTTACTCCTAACTATGGAAGTGATAGTCTGTTATTTCCTCAAATGAATAATGTTGAATGTTTTATATGTCATAATTTTGGACATGTTGCAGTGAGATGCAAAAGTAGAATGGTTCAAGACCGTCACACAGAAAGATCATCTGCTTCCAGGTACTTTAAGGGATATTGTTTTTCTTGCATTATGTTTGGTCACAAAGCCATTGACTACTATAGAAGGAATATGAAACATGTAAGATGTGATGCATGTAACAAGTTTGGACATATAGCAAATGAATGTAGGAGAAAATTTTGGGCACCATACCAAAAGGACAAAACATCATCACACTTTTAGATATGGAAGAAGAAGGAAGTATAGTCAGAAAAATGTGGCATAGCACAATGTACACACATAACAAACTCAAGGGGAGCTGAAAGTGTGAAACCTCAATGTTCTAATTCTCATACGCAAGTTCCATGAAGACAAGTTGCATATATACGCGAGTTAGAATATACACAGTCGCGTATATGTTGGTTTGAGGGAAAATGTAGTGGGGCAGACTCAAAAAAACTGATTTGATATGATTCATACAATTATCAGTTATATTTTTTGTCGTGATGATAGATGACTACAGCATGTGGATGTTATTTAGAAGTGATTTTGATCATCACAAGTTGTTGATAACTTGATTTATATCTAATTGATGATGATGCCTTGATACTTCTTACTGATATATGCATGATCATATATGACAGTGAATAGGTGGAACAGGTTCAAGGAGAGAACATGTTATGCTTCTAATAAAGCATTGTTGGCATTATGGTTAGAAGTATTTGGTACCTAATCAATGATGATGAGGCTTTTGTGACTAAATGATAGATCTTGCTATGTTATGGTTATGAGTTACCCATGATAAAATATCAGATGATTACTTAAGTTGCATATTGATAAAAAGTTTTGGTTGGCCAAGAGAATGGTGTTATTGCAAGTCACATGAAGACATAGCTATTTGAGGACATGGATATTCGAAGGCATGGCTTACTTAGACACATAATGATGATGAGTTCTTACCTTATGATGATTGGTTGATACTCACATATGTTGATTATCATGATTGATGCTTATAAGATGTGGGATATTCCCTAGTGATGAGACATGGTTGATATATTAAGGGTTCTTGTGAAAGATCATGCAATTCTTGATGATGATGTGATGACTATGGTGTTTTCACATATGATATGATGTGAATGATTTTGTGTTACTAGTTGGAGATATGACATATTCTTAGTTGATTCATGGAAGGTTATGATAAGGCTCTTTCTACTAAGGAAACGAAGCAAGTTGATCTCGATAAGATCAAGAGGATGAGTTGATATCTATATATGGCATACTTAGTCACGGGTTGATGATATTTACTTTGTCATATCTTCGGAACTGATGATGGACATATGTAGGTTACAGGTCTGGATGTTGTTGACAAATGATTATGTTGCAAATCATACATGGTGTACGATAGTTGTTGATGACTATCATGGTCTTGTTTAGATATTTGGTCTCTGTTATAAATGTCATGTATATCATTCGATGTGAAGGTCATATAAATACCCATGATGTAATTATATTTCTGTCATGTATAAACAATTGGTATATCCCCACTTGGTTGGGAGGATGAGTCAAACTCGATATATCCCCACTTAGTTGGGAGATTGATATATGTATGAGTCATTGGTGATAGGAAGGTCAAAGTCACTTAGTCATGTTATTATTTTGGAAAATATTTGCAGACTCTGCATATGCTCAGGGGGAGCATGGATGATATAGTGCATATCAGCATGTACAAAGAGGGAGTTTTCAACATGTGCTTAGGGGGAGCATGATCAATTTTTATATTCAGTTGTTCAGATATGAAAGTATTCTTTTTGGTTCGCCCTTTTCCCTTGATGTCAAAGGGGTAGAGTGTCTTGTTGTTGCCATCAAGTCCAAAGGGGGAGATTGTTGGAATTATGATACAGGTGTTGTCCTTGATGGCAACTCACTCAGATGACAATTCACAGTACAACAACAAAGGATTACAGATCAGACTCCAAAGAATGAAGAAAGAGAGGTATACGCATGTTCACTTTGTTCACTTTGTTCAAGGAGCATATACACACACTTTCACAAAAGGAAAAGCACGTACATGTTGGAAAACTATGTTTTTGGTCCGAGGCATTTTGATCCAAGGTATTTGGTCTGAGGTATTGACCCTAGGTATTTAATCCAAGGTATTCGTCCTAAGTGGTTTTGGTCCAAGGTATTGAGAAAGGCCTAAAACTATATAAGGAGGAGAAGATCATTAGGCTAGGGGGTGCAAGTATTGAATATCTGATGAAGTGTGAGATAAAGTATGCAGGTTATGGGTTTTTGATCTGAACTAAGGATGTACCTATGTGTTTGATGATGGATGATGGATCGGGATCATAATAACTTAAATGTATTATCATTATGTGGTTTGATCATGGACAGTCTAGATCTAAATACTGATGCATGTTTTATTCTGCAAATGTTATGATCTGGGTATGACTGGATTCTGAAATAGTTGTGAAGTTTTTAAGTTAGTATTCGCAGATTTGTATGATGGTTTGCTTTGGTAAAAGCGTGTATACACGCTGGTTTGGCTCATCAGAGTAGTGTATACATTATGAAATATGATATTTGAATTTGTAGTTAGTTCTAGTGGTTGTTGCAAAGTTCTAGGTTCTGCTTTGTGTTCTTGTGACTGTGTTTTGATGACAATATTCTGAATGTTCATATTGGTTGATTGAGATTTGCTTCAGAGATGATGGGACTTCAGTGATTCAATTGTGGGTAATTCAAATATTGATGATTGAGTTTCAATGATTGGTTTATGTAGATGTATTTGATGGCTGTATTGCAGTGGTGATTGATTTTGAGCTTCAATGTTTTTGATAGGGTCCAATATGAAAACTGGATGAAACGTGGCCTTTAGATTATGGTGTTGTGCTCCAGGAGTATCCAGTTCAAAAATTTATGAAACATGGTCCCTAGAGGAAGAGAGAATGTTGTAGCCTTTTCTAGGTTGGCACCTATGTACTAGTAAACATATAGGCCAATATAAGAGCTAGGGGGTTGGAGCTCCCTTCCAATAACAGCTGGAAAATGAGTGAAGGTGGGAGCCTTCAGTAGGCCGGTGCCTATGTACTAGGAAACAGATCGGCTAGTATAAGAGCTAGGGGGTTGTAGCTCCCTTCCAGTAGCACTGGAGAACCAGAGAAGATTGTAGCCTTCTACAGGTGGGTGCCTGAATATTAGTATGAGTTTGCACCAATACAAGATTGTAAATAGGTATTGTCTTATATTAAAAGAAGATAGCAGCAGGTGGTTTTTGTCCCGCATTGGGTTTACACCTTAAATCTTGGTGTTCATGTGTGTTTCTTATGTGTGATGGTTTGTTCTGATGTTAATGCACATGGTTGTTGTTTATATGGTTAACGAAGTACTGATTAAAGATCAACATATGATGAGTTAACTGAATCATAAGTTTGTTAGATATACACTGGTTGCCTTAAACACAATTCCATGTACATGTGAGTTACCTTCATTGAAGTAGTGTATATAAATTTGAGTATGAAAAGAAAAATATTATTGACTTGACTAACACTTATTCACCCCCCCTCTTAGTATTATTTCCAACAGGAGTGTAATATTGGCACAGATGAAAATCCCAAATTGATCAAACTTTCTAAATCATTACCTCCCACTGAAAGAGTAAAATACATTGAGTTATTAAAATAATTTCAGGATGTCTTTCTTGGAGTTATGAGGACCTCAAATCCTATGACACTAGCATAATACAACACACAATCCCTATAAGATAAAACAAAAAACCTTTCAGACAAAATCTTAGAAGGATAAATCTTGTTCTCTTACCTTTAGTTGAAAAGGAAATCCAAAGAATATATGATGCTAAGATAATTTCACCAATCAAATTTTCTGATTGGTTTTCAAACCTGGTGCCAACTAGGAAGAAAAATGGTGAGATCAGACTCTGTGTGGACCTTATAAACCTCAACCAAGTATCCCTTAAAGAAAATTACCCTCTCCCCAACATGGACCCTATTTTGTAGAGGGAAGTTGGATCAACCAGGATCTCATTATTGGATGGGTTTTCTGGTTACAATTAGATTTTAGTTCATCCTGATGACCAAACCAAGACTGCCTTCACTACTCCTTAGGGCACATTCATGTATGTGAAAATGCCTTTTGGTCTAATGAAAGCAGAAGCCACTTTCCATAGGACTATGGATATAGCCTTTGCCAAAGAAATTCATGATTTCCTAGTAATATACCTAGATGACATTAGTGTATTTTCAGAATCTGGCAACCAGCATTTGGATCATCTAAGGCAGGTTTTTGTTAAATGTAGAAAATATGGAATTTTTTTGAACCCTAAGAAGTATTTGTTTGGGTTAGAAGAAGGAAAGTTACTAGGTCATATAATTTCGAAAGATGGTATCCAAATAGACCTTGCAAGAATAGAAGCCATCTTATAGATACAACATCCAAGGAACGTCAAAGAATTACAAGATTTCTTAGGGAAAATTAACTTTCTTAGGAGACTTATTTCTAATCTAGTAGAATTAGTTAGATCACTGAACAATATGTTGAAAAAATATTTGACCATAAAATGGACTTTTGAGGCTAAGAAATCCTTTGAAGACATTAAACTAGCCTTATCTAGAACACCAATTTTGGTCAGTACAAAATTTGACAGAGATTTCATCTTATTTTCTTTTTCTTCTAAGCACACAATTGTTGCAGTTTTACTGCAAAAAAATGACCAGGGCAATGAACAACCTATTTCTTTCTTTAGCAAGGCCCTGAGAGATGCCTCCTTAAAATATAGCATAATGGAAAAACAAGCTTTTGCTTTGGTCAATGTTATCAACGACTTTAGAGTATATATTTTATATTCTCATATAGTAGTCTATGTTCCGAATTTAGTAGTCAAAGACATCCTAACTCAGGGTGGTCTAGATGGAAAGAGGGGAAAATGGATTGCTACTATTTTATAATATGAAATAGAAATCAACCCAACTAAGTTAATCAAGGGCCAAGGTTTAGCCAAGCTCATGGATGATTCAAACTGTGAGGCCCTAGATATAAAATTTATTGCACAAACAGATAATGAAGAGGAGATGGTGACTCCACTAATCAGCCAAGCCTTTATTGAATCACCATGGTATGCTGATACCATTTATGTTTTACAAAATTTACAAGCTCCTCCTGGATTATCTAAGACCAAAAGTAGATTTTTGAAGATGAAGTCCTTAAAATTTTGTATATAAAACAATGTTTTTTTTTGGAGGAATCATGAAGGTATTCTTCTCAACTTTGTATTAAAAGATGAATCTGACAAAGTACTGCAAGAGTTTCATGCAGGTGACTGTGGAGGACACCTTTACTAGAAAACCACTGCAGATAAAATTCCCCTCGTGGAGGTGAAATCAAGGGGCTATTTTCTAGGCTCTTACTTCCTTTGTTCCTGTAGATTTTTCCACTTCACGTAGCCCTAAACATCAAGGTAATTGCATAACCTTCTTTTCACACAATAAAATTTTAATCCAAGTATTCAAAGACTTTACGTACTTACCTCGCGGTCCTTTGAAAAAGCGTCACTCTGCCTCGCTATAGTTGACTGAGGTGTCAACCGCAAACTCAGTAATGAATCCTCCTATAATCTAATTGAGCCAATGATCAATGGAGCGCGTGATATTATCCTCCGATGCTTCCAATCTTTGCACCAACTCTGGGTTCCACAAAATAGGATTGTCGAGTTTCCACCATCCTTGGCTATCTACTAGCTTTGTGATCCACTCATACAACTCATTAGGGAAAGATGCAAAGAAAATTTCATAGATCTCTATGTATAGGTAGTAGTCTAACCACTCTTGTTTTGGCAGTCGTGGGTTCCTATTCTCCTGCACCACAAACTCGTGAATTCTTCTATCCAACTAGCCTTTAATTTCCTTCTTAGTTGGATTCCAATGATACGACATCAGACATCTCTATGCAGATTTCAGTCCCGATAATGAAACCATTTGGTGGCTTGATGGGTCCTGACCTAGGTTCAGAGTTAATTAGCCAAACAAATCCCTATACTACTGGCCCATTCGGCATCAACCCCCAAAGCGTGAACTAAAGTCTCACCCGAAGCAGTATGGGGGGATGCTGGAACCAAGTTTCCGCACCCTTGAGATGTCTGAGGGGTTTATTTAGTCCAACTGTGCATACGTTGCACAAGTCACTTCATGTCCTGTGAGAACTAGGGGCTGAGATGCTTTCGTGCTACTATGGCAGCGATATGTGCTATTTACCTAGATTATACCACAGATCTTATTTATATTCTTAAAGATGTTAGTTAACTTCACATAAACAGATACCTTATCTCGCATTCACTTAATTAACATAATCATATATGTTCACGCATCATATAAACAATAGAAATTCAATTTGCACCCGATACATTCAATGCAGAAAATAGGAAATAAATACACAGATATAAAAATCTCTTTATTACTGCATCAACGGTTATAGACTCAACCTGCCCTGTGCACTCAGCTACAGAGCCTTCTCCTATTCTACAACACAAAGACTCGACTTTACCCTTAGATCTTCTACTATGCTTCTACTCCATGATCGTTAAATTGATTGATTTTCTTTTTCTACAACTTAGAGCCTCATTCTATTTATACAATCCCCATGGTCCGCGGACCATGGGTAGATTTCTATAACCAACATTACATTACAAAATTAAGGGTGGAAAACTCTATGACACATTTACAAGTTACGCACTTTGTTCCCACAAAATGCGGAGTCTTTACATCAAAGATGCAATTTTTGATGAAAATATGAGCTTTTAACCCCAAAAATTCCCTTAGGGGATCTTGTGCCCAACACTGCAGTTTTGCGAGCATTCCTTCAATGGAGGTTGTGATCACGTAAGCCTCATCTATCCATGGTTGTAGGTGCACTTTCAAGACAGCTTCTTTATGCCAAGCAGCATCCACCTGTTCATTGAGCACCTTTGCCTCTAGCATCCATGCGAGCCTCTGTGTAATGGAAACCATTTGCATGGTCCCTTTTACCTCGTCATACCTTTTTTGTAGCTTGCACGCCTTTTTCTCCAAGCACTCTACAATTGGGTCCTCTCACAGGGTGGTTAGGACCTTGAATGACTGTTCAAACAGTGGCATGGAGTTTTCCACTACACTGTTAACCGCTACTATTGATGTTGTAAAAGTGGTGGTACATTGTTCCCTAACTTCTAACGGAGTTGAATATTGAGCCTTCAACTATAGTTCTACAATCTATAGGTCCAACTCTAGCTAAACACTAGCCATCTCTGCTCGAGTGGCACGCACCCCTGTGGCTCACTTGCGGACGTGTACCTCCATCGGTTCTTCTTCCTGAATGTATAACTCTGGGACCATCTGATAGGCTTCCTCCACTACTTGCATTATTTTCTTATTCTTCTCCACTACCTCATTGTGCTGTAGGCCCAACTACTCGATGTTGATGCACTTCTCTCTCATCACCTGTAGAGCATGACTCTCCTAAGCCCTGAGTTCCACAGTGACTCCATCTCATAAGAGGTAGAGTGTCTCCCAAGGGAGCACCACCATATTCAATCCTACCCCTTTCACGTTGCTAACCATGGGCCTGTCGACCCCATTCTCTGTAGTAAGTGCCCTATCTGGTAGCACTATCATGTTGGTCACCATTGTGTGCAACATCTCCTCGGTAGTTGAAGTGCCAATCGCGACGTTGGTGGACATTGTGCCAACTTGTGGAGTGGGAACCTGCAACTCCTACAGCTCTATCTAGAGAGCCCCCAATACCAACTATTGTTGTTCTTTGAATTGTTGGAGGGCCTCCGCAGCGACATCCCTCACTGTTTCTCCAATATCATGCAAATCCCCCTCAATGAGGGTGATTGGGTCGAAGGACATCTTTGATGCTTTGGTCTTCTTTCATGGCACTACCTGCTCTCATGGTCGCAAATGCTTGAGTTGGGTGGACATCATCTGCAGGTTTGTGCCACCTTGTTCTGTCTTTGTTTCTGCTTCAATACCGAGCGAAGGTGACTTCTATCCTTCGCACTCTTCTCTTCCTGTTTTCTGTTGTTTTGCTAGTTTCGAGGTGTCACGTGCTTCCTAGGCCTTAGCCTCTGTTTCCTCCTTTCTATGCTTCTCCATGAGCTGTGCCATTCAAATCTTTGTCTCTTCCTTCTTGCGCTACATGGTGGACTTGTCTACTTCCACTAGGGAGCCAGCTGGAGCATGCTACTCCAGCGGCCAAGACTCAAGGACTGTGAAAATCACATCATTAGCTGCCAGATATGGTAGGTTATGCCATGTCTTTGTAGTGTCCTTCCATGCCCTGATAAAGACATGGTGGAAATCAACTTTAAACTCTACAAAGATCTGCAAACTAGCGTATACTGTGGGCGACAACCATGGCTTGCAATTGATCCCCATTTGGATATTCATATCCATTAAGACCCAAAAGATCTTGCTTTCTTTTATTTCTTGTGCATCCTTGGTCACCCACAGCGAAGCATACTTCACTTCCTCTAGAAGGTCCAGCATGACTGAGGGGAATTGGCTATCTTTGGGCAGCTCCCATGCCACCAGTACGATCAACAACATGAGCCACACGTGGTGAAATGTTTTTCCCTCCTCTTGTGCCTCGCAACAGTTCACAAGGAACTCACCACATAGATAGTTTGCCAAATTGAACTGGACTCCTCCCGTGCATTAGGCCACTAGTGCAATCACAAGCGTAGGCACCTCATCTTCACAACACTTCCGCATCACTTTCCCTGCTAGTATTTGCGTCGCTACCTTGACTATTGGTTTTTAATACTGGAGATAGCATATCCTCGCTTCTTCTTCTCCAACTTGAACTTCTTCTTCATTGCTTCTGCAAGGGCCAACTCGCCTTTTCCTTCTGATATTTTAGTTGGATCCTCAACTGAGTAAGGCAGCCATGTGATTCAATGAATCAAGTGGTCTGTGATGGGAATGGGCTCCTCCAACCACAAAAACCCATCATGCACCAAGTAGAGTAGCTACCTGGTGATGAAGATAGTCATTGGGGCACAATGGTAATGCGTCACCCAGTGCAGGTTTAGCAACCCAACTTTCTCTACACCCTTGAGCCATTTGCATGGCTCCAATTCAATCATTCCAACCATCACATCAATCTGCTAGTGCATTAGTTGCTCGGTTACTAAATGTGGGAATTTCTCATGATCCGCGAGGTCCAAATCTTCAAACTTCAATACAAGAACTTGCCCTAAGTGTGGCCCCTCAAAACAAATATCACTCTCTCGTCTATGTCCTTCGAAACCATAAGGTGTCTGGGCCTAGAGGTTTTAAGAGAAATGATAATGAAATCTATAGTATACTACCAAGAAGCAATAGTGACCACTATGTCCTCTAGGGTTCCCATTGGTTTGACAATGGATTTATCTACCATTTCTAGAATGATAGGGGTGGATTTATGTCCAGGTAGCTGTAAATATGTCATTGTTTCATAGGTCATTGCATTTATTTCTACTCCTAAATCCACAAGGGCATTTGGTAGAAGTACTATGTTTATCTCAATGGTGATAATGGGATTCCTAGGGTCATTGTACTTCATAGGCAAGTCAGAAATCATGGTGGATATCTGACTTATGATTTTAATGTTCTGGTTCTTATGCCTCTTTCTCCCTGGTTTTTTAATGCAAATATATCTAACAATTTTGGTGTAGATAGGAATGTCTCTAATTTCTTGTAAAAGTGGAATTTGAATGCAAACATTCCTTAACTCGTTTTCCAAATCATATTCAAGCAGGCCCTCTTCTTTCTTTACAATCAGTCTTTTCGGGTATGATGGTTCATTTGGTTCTTCTTTTTGTGGTTGTTGTTGTTTTTGTTTTTGCAAATGATTTTCAGATGATGTAGAGGGCACCTCTTCCTGGATAAGAAAAGTTGATTTTCCTTTGTTAACTGTCTTTCCTTATCATAATTGGATTTCATTCATAGGAATTAAAGTGATCATATATGTAGGAAAAGGTTGGATATCAATGTTTTGCATAGGTTGAGGTAGCCTATTATGACTTGGGTTAGGTACAGGTTGTGCAGGCAACAGTGTAGGTCAGGGTGGGTTCAAGGTAGAAAGTGTCTATGAGGATGATGAGTCAGAAGGTGGCAGCATGGGTTGTTGATACAAGTTAAGGTTACACGCTTGCTGATAAGGTTGCATGATCTAATTATATGAGGTACTTGGCATGTTAAGGTGAGGCACATATAATTGGGTTTGTGGTTGATAGGCATTGGTATAGGGGTTTTCCCTCCAATTATGGTTCCAGGGAGTGTTTTTTGGTTGCATAGTAATCCAAGGAAGGTAAGATGTTTGGAAGTTCCAAGGCTAAGTCTGACCATAACCTTGGGAATTTAGATCTGGAAAAACATTCTAACTATGGCCTCTCCAGATGGGTCTTTTGGTGGCTTGAGATTGGTTAATGGTTTCAACAATCCCTTTGTAGATGGTCTGTAAGCCAGGAAGTGATGGGAACTTCTCGATTGGGTTTTCTAGAGATTCCACAAATATCAATGGCATGTAAAAGACATTCCCTATCTGGATGTTTGTGCATACACATAGGACAAAAGACTGCCATGGCTTCTTTTTCGACCTCTTGTTTTTGTTTGATTTTCATAGTATCTATTTGGTCACTGATTGTGTTGAGTATATCAGTTTTAAAGTATTCTAATAAGTTTCCCTGTTCCACTCTCGTAATAGCATTAGCCACAGTTTTCTTTAGAACATAGTCTTTGGAATTATCTTTAAGTTCATGAAGATTTTTTCCTACTTTAGCTTGGCTCCTAGAATAAGTATGACAAAGCTCGACTACTTTAGCAAATGGCTTCTTATAGATGTCCCCACCACTAAGAAGGTTTAATGTTTCAATGCAGTCATCCCTCGGCCCTTTTATGAACACAATTTTGATAGTCTTTTCGTCTAAGTTTGACCCATGATATTTGTGAAAATTATATAGGAATCATTCAAGATACTCCTTTAGGTGTCTTCTATTTGTTTCATCCTAAGGATATCATTGATGTCCCTACTCTTAAAAAAAAACTTGATACTTTTTAAGGAAGACTGATTTCATGTCATCCCAAGAGTATATAGTGTGTTCCCCTAGACTCATGAACCATCTAAGGGCTTCATCTTTCAAAGTGACAAAAAACAATTTAAGTTTATGTGCATCCTCATAGTAATTATAACTACGACATAAAATATCAAATTCAAAAAGAAATGCATGAAGATATTCAGAGGATTTATCGTAGAATAGCAGAAGAAATGCCATTGGGATTATTTTCATGTTGATGTTGTGAGTCACATCTAGAATAGGGAATTCAAAGGTATTTTCCTCAACGTCTTCCTCTGGTCCTCCCCTTAGTCCTTCCGGGTTGTTTCCTCCAAAGAATTTAGCATTGTATCGAGGGCCTTCTCCCTTTCCATGGTGTTCTTCATTGTTTCTGTTCCCCCTTTCTTGGTGGTCCATATCTGTGACGAGCATCCGAAGAGGTTTGTTGATTATAGTGTGAACAGGAGGTACTGGAACATGGTTGATGTTGGTTGATTGCATGTCCACGTTATCTTGCAGCTCTACTGGTTATTCTACCTCGATCCCTTCTTTGCTATCAAAGACAACATTTTGAATGGTCTTTGTTCCTTAATCTAAGAATTCTCAATCTAAAACCAGGTTGATATCAACACTTCCTCCTTCTTGTCTCAGTCCTGCATATCGATTAGCAGCATTAATAGGAGGAATATTAACTAATCCAAAGGTTGTAGGAAATTTATAACTAGAAATAAATCTACTCTTACTATTTTTAGGTCTACCTGTACTCCTACACATAAAGATAAAGGAAATAGAAACTCAAGAACAAGCATTAATCGGTTAGACTTTGGAGCAACCCCAAAAAAGTGAATGCATGGCTCTTCACTCATGTATTACTGTATACTCTCCGCCCTTTGATAGTCCTAGAAGATCCTGAAACTATGATATTAATAGTTAACAGAATAATAAATAACAACTTCCTCGGCAATGGCGCCATAATGTTGAGAGATTAATGGGTGTATTAATTCTCTTGCATATATATGTCAATCTGGCTCGTAAACATGAGTTGTACTGCACTTTATAAATTCAGTTCTTGGTCAGAGTTCTAATGGTTTCATTTATAAAATGATTTAGCTGAACCTAGCACACAATTAATAAAATTCTAGCAAGTAGAATCAATAATCAAATTTTAACTTTGAAACTCTTAATGAAATTGTACTTTAAAGCTATTATACTTAAATGAACTCCCAATCTGAATGCTAAGAAAAAAACTCATGATTAAAACACTTTATCAAATAACTCAAATCCCATAAAAACCCTAAGAAACCATAATTATGTTACCTATGCTACTATTTAATGAAAGGCTGCAAACTCTAATTTACTTCAAGCATGTTCTAAATGCAAGTATACTTGAAGCTAAACTTTTTCAAAGATAACTTTAAATATTTAGTACTCTATGATAAGCTTTAGTCTTGGGCGCAACTCAAAAGAATTTCCAAGTAAAAACCTATTTCAATAATCTTTATTGTTTGACTAAGTACAAATCTAAATCCTATGCCTAAAATTAAGAGGACATAATAACTTTCAATCTGTTATGAATCCCAAGCTTAACAAAACACAACCTACAAACTTTCATTCAACCATCATGAAAGGAAAACTTAATTAAATGAGATGCCAACTCTTCTTATCAAACCAATAAACCTATGTCACTCCAAACCTATAATCTGTTTCAAAAAAATAGAAATTTGAGCTAAACGTAATCTTCTACCTGATCCAATCAATCAAAGAGAGGAACAGTCCTCCAGTAACTAACTATTCTTCAACTTTTTTCTGGAAATTGATTTTAATTGCTTAACACATGCTCTTCTTGTTTTCAAGTTATGAATGGAAAATTGAGATTGGAATTAACTATCTCAGCAACTCAATTGCCCCAAGGATTATTAGATTATTATTATAAAACCAAGTTCAATTGACAACTCTAGGAGTTTTATGTTAAGTTTCAATGATCTAATGAGATTGATCACTCGATACTCCATAATGTGGATTCTAATTCTCTTGTTGCATAAACCTTACACACAACATTCATTTAGTGCTCTTCGAGCCCAGATATGTATTTTTAATTGGCTTTTATGGAGGAATTGATATGATTGTTGTGTAATTCACTTAGAAAGGCATATTTACAAGCTTATCATTTGGGTTATGCCCATGATTGGGCAACACTGTTGTGCAACAAGGTATAGAACAATCACGCAGAGGCTATGAAATGTGTTTTATATAAGAAGAAAAGAACTGAAGATATCAACATGCTAGATTGAAGATTAAGTGAACATAGGTCATTACATTCACCATTAATTTGTTTTGAAAATAGAGAGTGCCTAAAAAGAAATCAAAGGAATGTGTTTTTACTAAGATCAACCTGTAGTGAACGCTCAATCCAATCAACTGTAAATTCTAATTAATCTACCTATTCACCATATAACCAAATCCAACCTTATGAAAACTAGCTCATTCAGAGACCAAAGCAAGATATGCCAAAAATGCCAGGACGTTGTTATATAAAAAAAATGGATTAAGATGCTATGGAAACAAATTAACACAGTCAATCAAATGTTGGAAACTAGATTTGAATTCTTTTCAAAATAATTTAGAGAAATGAATTAAAACTTAAAGTAACAAATCAACTACTAGCTACAGAATTAAATTTCCCAGTGGTGGTGGGCCCTTGCCACTACTGGGTATGAAACTTATAGTAAGATGAAGAGAATCATATAACTATATCAACCATTTACAATCTCTTGCAATCACAACTTCTTCTTCAACGCAAAACCAAGGCAAAGATCATTTCCATTAATAAATCTCAATAGAACAATAGTAAAACAAAAATATTTTAAAATCCTAAGTATGTATGCATGTATGTCCTCACATGGTTTTCTACAGGATTTATAATCCAGCTTACATATTACAATTAGTAAAAATCAAATCATGGAGATGCCAATTGGATTCCATTCTAATTAAGGCTTAGCAACCAACAGTTTTCTATACAAGATCTAAATGATAAGATTGAATTCTATTTTGGAAGCTAAAAGTTGGCTATGCATAAGAAGCATCGATCTTCCTCATTTACTTCTATGAGGTCATGTTGACCATTGTTCTCATCCTTAAGTGAAAATCTTCAAGTGTAATTTCCTAGAGTGCAATTATGGATTGTTGCCTTAAGTACAGTTTCTTCCTTGAGTGCAAAATTCTCTTTTGATGCAAAAGACTTGGGTCCCTGTGAGAGAAATCTTCACATCTATCACCCATAATGATTAGTAAACAAACAAGCACACATTCAACTACCTAATATTGATAATCAAAATAGCAAAAACAACACCATTTGTAATGATTTTACCTTGGATGCTAATTTGGTATAGTCTGGGCATAAGGAGGTCAAAATCACATGAAAAGAGTTAAATTGTAGGTTAAAATAGGGAAAAAATTAGTATGGAAGTGTATGAGTAGAGACAAAAACGGGGTCCAAAAAACACCCTAATATTCAAAGGATATTTCCATTTCCAAAATTATTGATACCACCATTTCCTCTATACATCCTTATTGACTACGATGAAGGCCTCATATCCTAATTTAATTGTTAACATCCCTAGAGAGATATTCCAATACCAAACTAGAGAACCATACACATCCAACAACGAGAGTTCAACTCTAATAAGCCCACTAACAAAATCCTTCCATTATGAATCCAAAACACCTACTAGCACAATTTCTTCTACTTGAAGACAAACCTATGAACCATCAATCCACACTCCTCTAACTCCAATATTTATCAAATTATACAACTCACAATCTCCTAGATGTTCTTTCAGAGTTGGAGAGAGCACCCATAATCATCCTTGTTTAATTTGTACGACATATGGTTATTACATATCGATACTTTTATCACTAACAATTTGATTCAAATGGAGATCCAGTAAACTTGACCAGTTTTAGTACTATCTAAAAAATGGTTTTAAGTATAATTTTTATAACAATCCCAAAAAATCAATTGTTAAAACTCCACAATTTTAGTTTTTTAATGAAGGAACATTTGATTTCAAAGGAGCTTCCTTCTCAAAACTTTGGAATCTTCATTCCATTAATACAATGTAGATGATAAAACATAAAATGTGGTGTTCAATTTTCAATATTATATTAAAATAATGGAGTGAATATTCTAAAATGATGGGAAAGAAGTTGGTTCAAAATTGAATGTTCAGTTAAAAACTAAAATTGAGGGGTTTTATTGTAATAAAACGTTGATGACAAAAACTAAAAATTGTGGGTTTTTATCATTTGGTTCTCTACATGGTTATAAAAAAACTAAATTTGAACATAACAGTACAAAAAATTGACAAGTTCGATCTCCCTACTTGAAAAAAATAATTGACAAAAAAGTTTCCAAAAGGAAATAAAATTGGACTCCTCCCCACTTTCCATGCTAACCATCTACCCAGTATATAGAACACATTCCATGATAGAATTTGATTTTAGATACTTATTTTTCATCATTCTCCCATAAATTTCTTGATCAAACTTTTAATGGCCAATGCGTTTGCAAAATAGAAATATATTATTCTTTCTATTGAATTTTTTTTCACACGGATCAAAAAACCCATTAAACATGGTTGAAAAATGGACATTATGCATTGAAGTTTCTTGTTATCCCGATCCAGGATGTAAAAAAATAACTAAATTAGAGAGGAGGAAGAGGAGACCATGTACTCAGATCTATATCACCGAAAGAAGATTGTCCTTCAACATGTTCCTTTTCCCTTCTATTCGATGTCATCAATCATTCCTCTAGGGTTGTAGCCTCCTCCATCTCCGCAAGATTAGATACAACTTTTGAAGTCCCTAAGCGATAATATGCTAACATTTGTCTAATTGTGACAGGTCATCCCTTCCTTCTTGGATTCACCGTCTTGAGATAATTGAGAAGCTCTTTTTCCCATGTAAGGAAGGGGGCACTCATCCAGAGCATCCCCTAGTTTATCACAATGGCAACATCAAAGCGATACTCCCTACTAGTCCAATATTTGTTTCTGTGCTACCCACAAAAAGGTCGTATTGATCTCAAGGTACAAACCATTGTGGTTGTCAAGGTTTACCAGAACTCTCATAATTGCCTTACTTCCATTAACTTCAAAAGACTCATTTACATCCACATATGTCTCCATATTGTTTCCATTATGCCTAAACATATTCATAGACCAATATTGAGGAGGTAAACCCAATAATCAGACCCAAATTAGGGAATTCCCCATTTTCTCTCTTCCAGCATCAAAATGGGGGGTCCATTTTTTCTACAATATCTGGGAGTAATAGATATTCTAAGGTTTGTTGAACACTCTACTGGCCACTTCTACTAATAGGAATTTAATCATGAACCATCCCTGAGTTAATGTATTTATATTTTGGGTTTCTTATAGCTCATTCCCCCATTACCTTTATGGTAGTGATATTCAATCACATTTGAAATTTTTTTCACAAGATGGTTCAAGAGGATTTATTTTAGCTCTTCCTGGTCATACTCTAATGGTTGGAAATGTAGGAAAATATTTTACTTGGTACCATAAATTTTTAGGTTGAGGAGATGAGGATGCGAATCAAGGATAATACTTGTGTGAAGCTATCTAGAAGATTATATGGTGAATGACTTGTTATTGTGGGCATGACACTCAATCCAACATAATAAACTACTCCTTGTATGGACCTTAACCTTCATTAGTGTCGCTTCCTCTATCTCTAGAGCTCCCTATTATCTAAAGGAAATATCCTAAGCCTCTTATAACCCTAAGCAAAAAATACACTAAGAAAAACACTTAAAAAATAAAAGAGTAACAAAGCAAATGTGCCCAAAAAATTCAAAGGTTTAATTCCTAAATTTCTTGTATATACAACCACAATTCTAAGAATACCCCCATAAACTTTGCAAACCATAACAAAACATCAAATAATAAAAATAAATAAGTAAATAAACATTAAATAATCATAAAAAAAATTAAAATAATAAACAGTAAACAATTTTTTTTCCAAATCCTCTATTTGATTTAAAACACAATCTTAATAATACATTTACTATTAATTAGCAATTTATATAAAAATAAACCCTTTAAACTATAACTCCACATATATATATATATATATATATATATATATTATATATAATCTTATTTAACATAATTAAAATATGATAAACATTAAATGTAAAACTCTAGATACTTATAAAAAAACAATATAAAAAACAAAACCTTATATGAGAAGAAATATGCATTTCCATATCAAAATATCGTAGTCATTTTATCTTAGAATTTAAATACAATAAACTAAAAAAAAAAACATACAAGACATGTTAATTAAATGGGGTTATATTAGATATATATTTGAGTTGATGTTGATTGTATATTTTATTTTATTGTAAGTTTTAATTTCAAAGTTAATAATAGTTAGTTTTTTTAATAACTTGAATTTATAAAGATAATTTAAATATGTCATATCATAGTATATAATGATTTTTTTTCCTTTGGAAAAAGTTGTAATTTCTATTGATTTAAAGAAATTATATTTTGTAGATGCTGATGCATATGTATATGGAGGCAGTTGTCTGACGAGTTACATAATATTATGATCAAAAAGAAAGTTGTTATGTCTCCACGCAGGGAGTCTGCTTTCTAGTGTACTATATCTATATCTTCTTGCTAACATAATGTGAGCAAGATCAAAATTATATCCATCTCTTCACAGAGAGAAATGACTAAGGTAACATGATCAGTTTGTACCAGTATCAAAACGAGTAAATATGTGCAATATATACAAAGGATAATCAAAATATATATGGGGCTCACAGCCCATTTAAACTCTAAGATCATCAAAAGGTCTATGGTAGTGCTGGTAGTAGACCCCATCAATCTCCTCCTGAATCAACCAATCGCTCCCATGTCTAAGCACCTCTTTGGATAAGTGATCTACTTCTGAGTTGAGCTCCCTGTAAATGTGTTGACAAACGAAGGTGTCAAATGATGATATCAATCTCTTAGCTTTGTCTAATATGTGCCTTAATGTAAATGCATTGCAATGAGATGCATCATTCAACCAATTGCATATGATTTGAGAGTCACCAAACAACTGTAGATGTCTGCATTGTTTCGCTAGTGCAAAATGGATAATATGTTTTGCAGTGCAAAGTTCAGCGAAGTTATTAGTTCCTATGCCTAGGTTAAACTGGATCTTAAAGCAATGATTATCATTAAGGTGAAGGATGGCACCACCCCCACAGCCAACCTCCTGCGCAGAGCCGTCAAAATACGCCCAGGGCTTAGATTTGTCAATGTTTTCAGGAATGATAGTTCGGGGAGGGGTGCTGGGGTCGTCTTCAGGAAGAAGGTCGAAGTCTACAATAGTATGGACCAAGATGGTAGGCCAATGGGGGGATCTGTTGTTGAAGATAGCTTGGTTCCAGGCAATCCATAATGACCAACAGACAAGCAAAGGTAAGCTTTTGGATTTGCCCTTATGATTTGTTCACCATGTATTCCAAGCATCCATGATGTTATGTCCATTCCAATTTTTTAAGGGTGGATATTGAGAAATGATGAAATTCCAATATTCTTTGGATGTGGGGCAA
Organism: Pinus taeda; assembly: GCA_000404065.3. NCBI lineage: Eukaryota > Viridiplantae > Streptophyta > Pinopsida > Pinales > Pinaceae > Pinus > Pinus taeda. Next base: position 293,275 of record APFE030687315.1, read on the forward strand.
TTTAGAAAAAGATGTTCTATGCTTTCTTCTTCATTCTGGCAAAGGTGGCACCAGAACGGCCATGAAATGATCTTTTCATCAGATTAGTGCTGGTGGGGATCTTGTCAAAGAGGATGTTCCACATCAGTAAATGTGAGCGAGGGGCCGCCTTGAGTTTCCATAGTTGTTTCCAAGTCGGAAGTATATTATGGGGCTTGTGAGGTTCCATAAGTCTAATGTAACCTTGTTTCAGAGAATATACACTGTGTTTTGAAAAAGCCCAAATGATCTCGTCTGGTCCTTCAGTGAGACGGATGTGTGCCTGAGTAAGAGCATTCATATAGTTCTGCCAATCCTGCTGCCACTGCACAGGGATTTCCAAGTCTTGAGTCGTTTTCCATGCCTGTTGTAGAAATGAAGATTTTATGTTGTCACCAATTTGTTTGATGTGGATGACCCCCCTGTCATGTAAATGCCTTATTAAGTCTGCTGGTAATCTGTGGGAATTACCACAGCCTACCCATGGATCCAAGCCGATACGCACAACATTTCCCTCCTTAATACGCCACATAATACCATCCCGCAGAAGGGGTAGTGAACTGATGACCGCTTTCCATATATTAGAGATGTTGTTGTCCACCTTTACCAGAAATAGTTTTTTGTCTTCTATCATATCCCTCACAAAGTGATACTGAACATCAATGTGCTTTGTCTTTGAATGCTATGTAGGGTTCTTTGCCAAGAAAATTGCACTTTGGCTATCAAAGTCTATCCTTATAGCTCCCTGTACTAACCCCATATTTGAACACAATCTCTGTAACCAAACTGCTTCCTTGCTTGCATGAGTGGCTGCCATGTATTCTACCTCTGTAGTTGATAGTGCCACTACAGATTGTTTCTTACTTATCCAACTGACTGCACCTCCAAATAGGCTAAACACATACCCACTTGTAGATCTTCTCTGATCCAGATCTCCAGCCCAATCTGCATCAACAAAGCCACGAATATCCAACACTCTGTCCAATCCTGGTCTTCCTTGGTAGCACAAACCATAATCACTAGTGCCACGCAAATACCTGAAAACCCGCTTCACTGCTATCCAGTGCTCCTTCCCTGGTTTTGACTTAAACCTGCTCAATACTCCCACTGCATGTGCAATGTCTGGTCTAGTACAGACCATTGCATACATCAAGCTACCGACTGCACTTGCATATGGAACACGGGACATGTCCTCTTCCTCTTCTTGTGTCTTGGGACACTGTTCAGCAGATAACCTCACACCTACAGGAATAGGAACCTTCACCGGTTTACTATCCTGCATATTAAACCTCTGCAATATTGTCTCGACATACTTCCTCTGGTTTAACCAGAGCTTCCTCTTTGCCCGATCTCTTTTAATTTCCATGCCCAAAATATAGTTTGCAGCACCGAGATCTTTCATGTCGAATTTGGAGGACAATTGGGTCTTCAAATCCTGGATAATTTCTTTGTCATTTCCAACCAACAACATATCATCCACATACAAGACCAGATAAATAACACGGTCACCAATTAATTTAAAATACACACAATGATCTGCTTTGCTTCTGGTGAAGCCAAGTCCCCGTATAAATGTATCAAATTTCTGATACCACATCCTTGGTGACTGTTTTAACCCATACAGAGACTTCTTTAACTTGCATACTAGTTCTTTCTTACCCTTCACCATAAAGCCTTCAGGTTGCTTCAAGTAGATTTCCTCTTCCAAATCCCCGTGAAGAAATGCTGTCTTCACATCCATCTGTTCTATCTCAAAATCAAAAGCAGCAGCAACAGATAAAAGTAATCTAATAGAAGTTACCTTGGCAACAGGAGAAAAAATATCACCAAAATCAACTCTCGGCACCTGGGAATAACCTTTTCTACCAACCGAGCTTTGTATTTCTCCACCTTCCCTTCTGCATTTGTCTTCTTCTTGAAAACCCATTTGCTACCAATGGGTTTCCTTCCAGCCGACAACTCCACTAGATCCCAAGCCTCATTTTTGTGCAAAGATGCCAATTCATCAACCATGGCCTCTTTCCCGAGTTTTCCATCCTTTGAATCCACTGCTTCCTTCACAGTTCTGGGATCATCATCAGTAACAAAAAAATCAAAATTTGAACAGAAAGCAGATGGACTATACCTTTCTGGCTGCCTTCTTTCTCGAATTGATCTTCTCACAGCTGGAGTTTGTGGCTCTTCATCTTCTAATTCCTCCTCTACTGTAGAGTCTGATTCTTCCTCCTTTAGCTCAAAATCTATATTCTCAGGTTCCTTTGGTTGGACTTCATGTTTAATAACATCTTTCACCTCTCTGAACACCACATCTCGGCTGTACACAACCTTCCTTGTTACTGGGTTCCAAAGCTTATAACCCTTTAAAACATCCTTATACCCAATAAAGATGCACTTTTCGAATTTACTATCCAACTTGGTTCTTTTCTCCTTTGGAACATGTACATATGCATCACATCTAAATACCTTCAGATGTGAAAGAGAGGGTTTCTTACCAGTCCATACCTCTTGTGGAGTCTTATCTTCCAATGCTAATGAAGGTGATCCGTTGACCGGGTAACATGTAGTCTCTACCACCTTTGCCCAGAATTCTTGTCCTAACCTGACACCACTGAGCATGCTTCTTTCCCTTTCCATCAACATATTGTTCATTCTTTTTGAAACTCCATTTTGCTGAGGTGTATATGGAGTAGTATTCTATCGTGCTATACCATAGTTCTTACAAAATTCTTCAAATTCCTTACTGTAAAACTCTCCACCATTATCTATCCTTGTCACCTTTATCTTCTTCTCTGTTTGGTTTTCCACTAGAGCCTTAAATTCTTTAAACCTATCAAAGACTTCAGATTTCTTCTTAAGGAAATATATCCATGTATTCCTTGAGAAGTCATCTATAAATGATATAGACAGTACAAACTTACCAATGATGGAACCTTCACAGGACCAATCACATCACTGTGCACAACTCTAATATTTGTTTTGTCCTCTTACCACCAGAGGGGAAACCCAACCGATTCTGCTCCCATATACACAATTTTCACAGAAATCAAAATCCAGAGAGCTATTACTCATACCTTCTACCATACCTTTACCATGAAGTATTCGGAAGCCCTTCTCTCCAATATGTCCAAGCTTTTGATGCCACAACATGGTCTTCTCTCCAGAGACCACTAGATTTTCTACTCCACTTTTAGGAACCACATAACTGTTGCGCCCATCAATAATAGTGCTACCTTACAGCTTGTAAAGAGTTCCAAACCGAACTCCCTGCATCAATACCAGTGCTCCCCGAACCATTTTGTAGGTATCCTTCTCGAACACTGTTTTACACCTGCATCATCCAGCTTGCTTACAGAAATTAGATTTCTGGCCAATGCAAGAATATGCAGAACACCCAGAAGTGTTCTAACCCTTCCACCTTGCAACTTCAACTTTACTTTTTTGCGACCAACGATTCCAACCTTCCTATCATCCCCCAAGAAGACATCACCACCATCATTCTCATATTCGCAAAACCACTCTCTATGGGGAGTGAAGTGAAAGGATGCACCTCAGTCAATCAACCATGCCTCATGATATACACGTGTACTTGAAGAAGCCAAGTACACATCCCCACCTTCATCTAAGGTGGTTTTCACCTCTTCAAAATGAGCATCATCAGATCCCTTTCCTTTGTCAGGAACTTTAGATTTACAGTCCCTTTTGCCCTTCCTTTCCACATTTCCAGCACACCACCTTTATAGGTTTTCCTGGAGATTTAGATATCCCACTCGATGAATTATTTTTATTTCTGTTTTGGGACCATCCTCATACAGACAAGGCATCACCATTTTGGATCTCCATATTTTTCCATCTCATCTCCTCTGTCAGCAAGGATGAGACTATTTCATCAAACTGCAAGGCAGTTGCATTGCTACCTATTGCAATAATCAAACTATCCTACAAATTTGGTAGAGAACACAACAAACTGATGCACTTATCTTCATCCGAAATTTTAATATCAACAGATAATAACTGACTTACCGTAGTATTAAATGCGTTCAGATGTTCTGTCACCAAGTTTCCATCTTTCATCCTTAGGTTATACAACTTTTCCGTAGGAATATTTTATTCACCAGAGACTCTTATCCCACAAGGCCTTCACTGTAGCTTCCCTTTATACATTCAACAATACTGTATTTGAGACACAAAATTATATTGTGCTCTTAGCCTTCCGATCCAACCTCTTCCATTCTTCATCAGACACTCCCATTGATTTAGTACCTGGATCTACCGCGACCCACTGATCTTTATCCACCAACAAATCCTCCATCTTGATTTTCCTTAACTCAAAACTCTGGCCATTAAATTTCTTGATCTCTATCTTTCCACTTCTCACCATCCTCTTTCACCATAAGAATCGAGCCTGCAGATCTCACAGGTTTGAGCGAAACCCGTTAGCAATAAAGGCGTCCCCTTGAAGCGAAAACAATTTCGATACCAAATGTAGGTTTTAACCCTGTACATAAATTACCTACATGTGAATTCTAAAACACAGAAAATAAACAATGTGAGAGCATAACACATAAAGTACATATACACAAAGATTTTCCCCTAGATCCCAAAATCGGGACTACTAGCTTGATTATTTCATTATGTTCCTTTCAATGTTACAATACATATTTATACATGCCAAAGCATCCAATACCATGGACCGAAAACCATCGCATCTAAAACCACCGCGTCCAAAACCATGTGCGAATATCATGCACAAAACCATAGGTAGGTATGCCCAACCTAACATAGGGTCCAGAAAACAAAATTTTCTGGGGTGCTGCCACGAACCCCATAGAGGGGGGTTACTTGCACCCCTCAAACCCCTTGTGACCTCCCCGCTACGCAATCGGCGCAACAAAGGGGGGGATCTTCCTATTAGAAAATTATATATTACAGAGCAATGGAACACATAAAATATTGCAGAAATACAAACACAAAAAACACATAAAATAAGAGAGACACAGATATAAGTGGTTCACCTAGTTTGGGCTACGTCCATGGAGAAACAACCAATCCTTCTTTTATTATATTATCCAACAAACTGAAGAGATACAACCTACAACAGATCCACTGTAACTCTCTCTTCACTCTCAATCTCCTCTCTTTTCCTCACTCCGAATACTGATATTCATAGACGCAATAAAATTCCCTCATATATAGTGAGGGGTTGCCTTCTAGGGAAAAAAATCCCTAAATTAAACATAACTTCTACCATCAGATCATCCGCCTAAGATTTATGATGAGTTTTAATATAATCTTGAAAATTCAAGGGATTGGTCTTCACCTTAGGCTTCATGTGCCATTCCAAGATTTCCTCCATCATATCGATATCATGGAAATTAGATGAAGGTTGAATAGATGGATCAACAATTTGATTCCCAGATTTCCCAACTTCAACGTCATCACAAGGAGGCACCCAGATTGGTATTGAGAACAGAGGAGGACAAGGTAAACAAGGAATAGTAGGTTCCTCCTTTGAAATTAGAGGTGTCTCATGGTTTGCAAAAGGTGGGGGAATATAAATGTCTAGGGGTTTAGATTCACAATTTTTCAGAGAGATTTGAATTGTATGTTCAAACTTTCTTTTAAAGAAATTCCAATATGTATCTTCTCTAGGAAACTCATAACATAGGTGAAGGAATCTATTAGAAAAATCCTCAATTGACTCATCAAGGTTCATTATTAGTTGATTAATCCTTTTAAGGAAATCCCGGTAATCATACCTTTCAAAGGCTTGACAAAGCTCCTTAACTAGTTGTTAGAATGAATGGATGGAAGCGGTTGGTAGTGTATGGCACCATTTCTTGACTTCACCTTCAAGTATGAGGGTGAACAACCTGATTTGAACATATTTACAATGAATTCCATTAGAGAGACAAAATTGAATAAATTGAAAAAAGTGCCCAAGAACAGTTAATTCACCCTCGCCATCAAACTTAAATTGAGACAAGTTATGAACAATTTCTATGGGGATGGTAAGATCAAGATCCTTGGAAACAAATCTTGGGATTTTGATTTGGGAAAGAACCATTTAAGATCAGAGATTCAAATTAGACTCAATGGGCATATCTTGTCATCAATCCATCCTTATAGCACTTGGTGTAGTTCTAGTTGACAGTGGTGTCTTCCTTAGCCATTATTGAGCTCAACTACGTAATCCCAAACAAGCCCTTCCTTCTTTGTACTTTCATAGGCCCATCACAAGCAAATTATTCCATGAAAAGAGTAGGGATAAAATATATGTTTTTTCATACTAATATTTTCTTATCATGAGTGAACTTCAATGGTAGGTGTACCTGCTCAACAGGGCAAGGTAATGCTCAAGAAAGATGTCAAGGAGAAGAAACAAAGAATCACTTGCAAAGAAGAAGCACAAAGAGGAACCATCATGAAGACATGAAGAGAAATTGGACCATGACAGAATGAAGACATTTCCTAATGTCTCAGAAGGTCCCAATACTGATCCAAGGCCCTTTTGAGGGTGAATATGAAGTACAAGCAAAGGTCTATCATGAAGAAGAAACTCAAAGTAGCAAGGAAGATAGCTTGGCGTTGCCACATCATCATGAAGCTCCATGTCATCATTTCCAAGTCATGGCTTGTAATTGTTCATCACAAAACCATATTTGCCAATGTCTTTTTACACATGATGTGGTATGTAATTATGTATCATCAAAAGGAAAATGACAAAATGTAAATATGTGGAAGTCCAAGAGTCACATGTGGAATATGAAAATACATATGTGGACCAAAGAGTCAATAAAATTTCATAGGTATCATAGGAGTCCAAGAGTCACGAGGATAACTCAAGAGTCATAGGGGATATGAAAGTTCATTCCTCTTGTTATAAAAGAAACCTCATAAATCAAGCAAAGGGATTTCTGGAGACTTAGGATTTGGAAAGATAGCCTTCGCTTCTATAGCTTGGCACAGGAGAGAAGATTATTCTTTGGAGAACAAAGAAGTGGCTAAATGTTCCACTATTGTAGCTAGTGTCTCACCATTGCAACTATGTACTTGGATATTTAACCTAATAATCAGAATCTCCCTGAGCCAACACATTTCCATGCATGTATCATGAATATTGTAAGACTATTCTTTTAATGTTTACAGTATATGTTATGTTCATATGTACGAAATAAATTGAACTACTTAATTGGCTTTAGTGCTTATCTTTTTGAATGTGTGTTGTATTTTCTTTAATTTTCATTGTGTCTATGTGAACTAGTTTTCTAGATAATTAACAAACCTTTCCTTTCTCTCATGTGTCTCTCTTAGGATAGTATTATTACTTTCCTTCTAGAGACTCACTCTTTATTTCCCTCTTGTGAAAGCTTCCTTTTACAGATCTGATCTAGATCTTGGGGAGGGCCCCAAGATTTGAGTTATTATGGGGTAGGAAAAGAAAGAAAGTAAACCCAAACTAGAAAGAAAATAAAAAACCAACTTTTTTTTAGATCAACAAAATATTGTTGCAACTACATTGTGATGGATGATCTGTACTCTTACAAAAATAGGTTCGTTATTCATAAAATTTTTGAGTTACATTACCATGGGTAAATACCATGGGAATATTTCCATTCAATTCATTACCATGGGTAAATACCATGGGCTGATTTATTTTTGGATCATTCCTCCCTCCTTAGGAAGCAATGGTCCCCGCTTCGTGAAGTTACCTTCATAGAAGCTTTTGTTGAAGATGAGCTGTGGATGAACAAGTGTTGACGAAGACAAGGGTTTTGAATGGTTGACCCATAACCGAGGGTTTGTGGATGACTTGTAATCATGATGCACAAAGATCCAAGGATAGAGATACCCTATAATGCTTGTGAGCCAACTGTGATATTGACAGTGTGTGGCCCCAAGCAAATGGATTTCACTAGCAAGGGTTTTGCATGACTGATCCATAACCATGAAAAATGAAGAGATGAGGATAGGGATGCCCTGTAATGCCCGTGGGCCAATTGTGAGGTGGAGAGTGTGTGGCCAAGAAAATGGACTTCGTTGGTAAAGGGTTTTGTGTGGTCGACCCATAACCATGATGAACAAAGAGTCGACGATAGATATTCTTGTAAGGCTGGTGAGCCAACTGTGAGGTGGACAGTGCATGTGGCTGAGAAAATGAACTTCATTGGCAAATGGTTTTGTGTGGTTGACCCATAACCATAATGAATGAGAGTTCGAGGATAGAGATACCCTGTAATAAACCTCAAGATCACTTTTTGATCTATCCGGTAGAGATCTGGTGTCTTATCTTTGTAAATTCTCACCAACCAATGAGATGTTGTAAAGGGTTCCTCCAAATACTCAAGTTTCACATTTTTTATTCCCTCGACAACAAAGGTGAAGCAGCAATTAACATACCGATGATCATTTCCTTTGTTGGATCCATTCTTGAAGATGATGAGAGGCTCTGTTTCACCATCCTTAACATGAGGTAGTGGCGCAAGCTTCTTACTTTTTTTCTTTGACTATCAACTACATAGGAATACAAGCCCATGCCAACTATAGAAATTAATATTCCTAAGATACTCCACAAACTAAATCGATCATGAAGTAAAATGTTTCCAAATGCAGCAAGGACTCCTTTCGGGAGGGAGGATGGCTCTGACGTGGCCGCAGGACGGAAGGAGATGCATGCATCGCCGAACTAGAAAAGGATTAGGGTAAAAAAAATTACTGTAGCTAACCGCGGCATTTGCAGCAAACTGTTTCAACCCTCTCGACAACAGTCACCATCTGACTCCTGCATTCTCGGTCAATTGTCTCTTCGGCAGTCTCGGTGGCAGTGTTGGAAATAATACTGAGAGGGGGGGTGAATCAGTATTATCACATCAATAAAACTTTTTCATTTCCATATTCAGATTCATATATGCTACTTCCAAAACTTCTTATGATTCGGTTAGTTGATCCTTAATGAGTGCATTAGAATATTATCAACCATATTAACAGTAAACAGGTGCAGTAAAATAGAACAGATCATCACACATAAGCCACACACATGAATACCACAATATAAGGTGGAAACCCAATGTGGGAGAAAACCACCTGCTGCAAGTCATCTCAATCTTCTTCTTAATAAGAAAATCCTTTTACAATATTTCTGTACTGGTGCAGTCTTATACCAGTACACAGGCTTCTACTTGCAGAGAGCTACAACCCTCTCTCGTTCTCCAGTCTCTCCTAGAAGGGAGCTACAACCCCCATAGTTCTTGTACTAGCTAAGATACTAGTATGTAGGCGCCGACCTACAATATTCTATCCTTCAGGTACCACGTTTCATACATTTTCAGATTGGATACTCCTGAAGCACAACACATAATCCGAAAGGCCACGTTCCATCCAATTTTCATACTCGACCCATTAATATCATTGAAGCACATAATCAATCAATCTTCTGGATCACCCAAACACCAGATCAATACATATACAAGGATAATATATGTGTTAGCACCCAGATATAGTTCATCAGATCACATAAATAGGAGTCATTATGATCCTGATCCAATATTAGTTCTCATCCATCAATACTGAAGCTAAACACAATCAACCAAACAGGATATGTAGAATACTGACACCTTTAAACTGTCATCAGAACCCATCAACAACCAGAACCACCCGTGACTTCAAATATCATAGCTCAAATTGTATACGCTACTACAATAAACCAAACCTGCATCATATCGCTACACCAAACAACCCACGTATAGATCTATATTATTCAAAACATGACTACAGCCGATTTCAAACTTAGTATACCCAGATCAGTCATACAAGCTCGTATACAATAGAAGAGAACAATCAAATATATAGAGATAGTTCATTTCAACCATTTGATCCGATTATCCTTAGATTGTTTCTCCATCAACCGGTGAGAGCCCTCTTAGCTCAGATCCAGACTGCCCATAACCAATCACAGTAGTCAATTATACTTTATCAGAATTCAATAATCAGATGATGCTTTGCCAAATCATCTCCTTCCTTGCATAAAATTCCATGAACTTGAAAATAACTTTGCTGCACTATAATTTATCATCTGAGTGATTTTCCATCAAGGACAACACTTGTCTCATAATGCCAATAGGCAGTTCCCGACATTATGGATAGTATGGATTTCGAGGAGGTATACTACTCCTAGGACCCATATCACGGGCAGTCTATCTTCTGTAGCCAAGACCCAAATAATTAGGCCTTTCCTCAATCACTATTGGTTCCAAAATACCTTGTGCATGCTTACCCAAGCCTTTTCCTTCATAGCCCATCTTGGACATTAGCTTGGAACCTATGCCTTTATATTATGTTTCTCAAAAGAACCAATATAAGCATTCTCAGAAGAATTTGAAGACAAACTGGAATGGCTTACCTCTTCTTCAAGCTGATACTTGACTAAGGCTTCTCAGGCAACAAAGAGCTATGTCTCCAACTCATGCATCCTCTTCAGGTTCATATTTGCAATATGAAGTTGCCTCTCCATTTCCTGCAATTTTTCAGCAAGCAACTACTTCTCTTCCTTCATGGAATTCAACTACTCTTTAATTCTGCTACTCTTCCTTCCATCCTCATACATTTCTCTCACCATATCCATCATGGTGGACAATTCTTGCTTCATGTCTTCATCAAAGAATCTTGTGAAGAGAGCAGAATTTGAGGACCCACTTGTAGAAGTTGTCATTATGCCAATGAATAAAGAACTTCAGACAAGATTAACAAAGAGCTTATTCAAGCAACCTTTTGCAACAAACCTCTTGTGCCTCAAGGACTGAGCTATCAATAGATTTCTCGTCACCTTTGCAAACTTAGAAAATATTCAATTTGAAAACAAGCATACATCAATCAGACAATCAATCCTTGACTGCCCAAACACCTTTCAGACAAGCAATCTTTGCTCTATCACTCAAGCATTCTGATATAACCTTCCTTGAAGGTGGGGTTAATCAATCTTAAGCTCTGATACCACCTGGTCTGAAAAAGGGGCTTTTAGGCTTCTTGTCCAACTTACCAGAACCTCTTCCACTTCCAAAGCTTGAATATTCCCAAGTCTTATTGATTAACCAATGCGGAAAGAAAAATGTGATTGAAAATATGGGTGTATGCTTATATTTGTTTTTAACTGATTATGCCTTAAATTCTGTTGTTATGTTGTAAGTTGATGTGCTCAAAATGATATACAAATATACATAACAGTAAATAAAGCATCAGAGACAATGCAGCAATAAAGTAGACACATGAACAGCAATATTAATTAGGATTTCACCCACAACTCTTGGGCTACATCTCCGTGAGCTCTAGTTAATTCAACTAGGCTCTCTAGGGTTACCGTATAAGTCCTTTTTACAAGCTTTTGGCTCAACTCCTATTGTTTTATACAGAAATTGTGGGTTCAGACACTATGTTATCCCCTGGCCCTTAAAGCTAGCCCTTAAAGCTTTGGCTCTTGGCTCTGGCTCTCCGCTCTGGGTCTTGGTTCTTGGTTCTGGCTCTTGGCTCTGACTTTGGCTCTTTGACTCTGGCTTTGGTTCTTTGGCTCTTCAGCTCTAGCTTCTTTATTCCCTCTATCAGTTTACAACCTTCTTAACTTTTCACTTGGCTTCCAAGTGACTCCCTTGGCTGCCTTTCTGCTTTTGTGTTGCCTCCTTCACCTCAGCTTCTTGCTTTAGCTTCACCTTCAGCTACAGAGCCCCCAATAATCAACTACAACTCAACAGCCATCAAGAACCTCAACAACCTCAACAACCCCTTTGTCTTTGACATTCATGGCTTTTAAGCCAAATTAGTGCTGTTTGCTTGTTTTCCCTTTCGGGCTCCTTATCTTCCCACTTTGGTCTGCTCAAATCCCTTCTCTGAGTGTTAGCAATCATTGCTAAACGTCCTCAGGGATGGATGACACCTATTCGACAACGGAAGGAACCATCGGTGCTTGAAATCCCCAAATTTTGGCATTCTCGGCTTACATAGGAGCAATACACCGAACACAGGAAAATCTGTAGGAAACACTATTCTCGGACTTCAAATTTGCATAATCGCATCCTAAACTCCCATCGGGTCTGCCCATAATCGCTATCACAAGTCACCCATGCCTTGTTCCAAGGTTTCCCTTTGTATTTTAAAACTTCATTAAAACAATGCAAATATTGCAAAAATGGCTTATGACTGATTTGAAATATTATTTGTTTTCATTCCAAAACCCCTTTGGGTCTAGATTTCATCACATCGCGCTTCCCCTTTATATTTTGTTTAATAGAGAAATATACGAAAATACATAAGAAAATGCCTTTAAGCGGATTTCAAAATATATTAAACCTAGTTCATATTGCCGTCGGGTCCGACCAATCACATCACACACACAACACAAGATATATAATATAATATATATAAAACATATCCTTGCTCCTTTGTAATGCATTGGTGCGATATTGCGATGCGACTTGTCGCAATCGCAAATCACTCATGCCCCGTGCCGGTGTAGCGCTTTGTTATGGTCGCCGATTGCGATATCGCTCTGTTGCAATCACTGATTGCGATGTTGCGATCGCAATAACCATAGATTTTGCTCCAATATCCTCCAATAACCATTGCCAATTGCGATTGTTGATCGAATCTGGACCATTTATCGGCTAGATCCGACGGCTCCTGTTCACTCACTGTTCAAGCCTCTGATAGGCCTCATTTCTGCCATATATTCATATTTTTGGGTCCTGATAGTGTAATCAGACTTTTTAAGAGGTCCTCCTTTTGCATTGGTTTTGACCTTTTCGAGGATTTTGAATACTTAGAGGGTTTTTAGGACCCATTATTAGTGGATTTTGCTCCTTTTTCCAAAGGATAAAGGTAGTTTCATTTTATGATAACTTCTGCATCCTAAGTCAGTTTTTGTCCGTTCAAGTTGCAGTAGATTCAGAATGAGACGATCTATGCAATGGGGCTAGTTCCAGGAACTTCCTTGGACTTTCATTTTCCTCAGTGAGGAGCACTTAGACTTAGGAGTCTATCCAAAATCCATTTTGGATTAGTCACATGATACTTTGTTGTGGAGAAAATGATGGTCATACTAAATAAGTACTTTTATTGACGAAAACTGAGATAGAATGTTGGAAAAAATATTAGATTCTGCATTTCTTGTGCCATCGCCAAGCCAACAATTAAGAAACAAGGTTTGTACACTCCTCTGCCTACTTCCAACTAGCCCTAGGAATCCATCTCGATGGGCTATTTGTCTCTACTCCTTTCTACCAAGCATGGTAATGAATATGTATTTGTGGTCGTGGACATATTTTCTAAGAAGGATATACTGGCGGCTTGCAAGAATAGTACCATAGTAGATGACACTGCCAAACTCTTCTTTTAATGTGTGGGTACATTTTGGGATTCCGTAGACCATTATATCATATCAGGATAACAAGTTCTTGAGAAAATTTTGGTCGAGCTTCTCGACACTATTCGACACCATGCTCACCCAGTCGACTGCATTTGATCCCCAGATTGATGTCCAAACAGAGTATTGAGAAATGGAAACAAGAAATTCTAGTTTAATTTGTTCTTGAATTAAACTGAGAATTAAAATCATATTCTGTTCTCATAGACACTCGTAAATAGTTAATTAAGTTTAATTAACTTAATTAGCATAGGAATTTTGTGTTGGAATTCTTTCTGTAGTCATGTATATGTTCTCCCTAAGTTTTAGGGGTCAAGTATGAGTTTAAATTGAGTTGGGAATTAGATCACTCAGTTTACTAAATTAAGTTCAGTTAAATTAGTTCTAAATTGTTTTTGGAACTAATAGAGGACTAATAGTTAGTTGGTGCACTAATGCATCCACTAGTGCTACTCTAGTTAACTAAATATTTCCTCATGAGAAACTCATACATGTTAGTTCCGAGAAAGACTCAGTTGAGACTAGAGTGCAGGGACAATGTACTATCAGTTGTATGATTTACTGAGTTGTATAGATCATGCATGCAATCAGGAACTGGACCTAGTTTGGATTGCACAGTTTTGGAAGTAGTGGATTCCATTAATATGGGCTATTAAGCTATAGGAATTGTGCAAGGAGGTAGGGGCTTGAAGAGTAACAAAAGAGGCTAGAGATTGGCTTGAGCTTGCTTGTGAGCAGGGAGATTGATCATACTGAGTGCTAGGATTGTTCTTGTGAGAACAAGCATTATATTATCATCTTGGATTTCTGATATATGCAATAAAAATAGCAGGTTTTTGAGCAGTGGATTTCCCCATATACATCTTGTGTTATGTGCCATTGATTTATCTTCTTCTTGTTCTAATTTTTTCATCGATCTATTGGCTTATGTTGGTTGAAAGTAGAAGTAGATTCTTGTCTCATGCTTTAGTAAATTGCATGAAATTTTGAATTGATAGGAAATTTCTACATGGTATCATAGTTGAGAACAATATAATAGAGGAGATTTCAAAGTTTTTTGTTTTGGGTTATAGGTGAAATTTGATTTTTCAATTCATACTTCAGGATCGACAGATGGCATTCTATGGTTTGCGTCTCAAGTATGACTTGGAAGGTAGTTGAAATTTTATGGCCTAGAGGGATAGAATGGAGGTTGTGTTAAAGGATAGTGGCTTGAAGGAATTCATTGATCAAGAAATTCCTAAGCCTATAGCATCAGATGCAAAGAATCTGGTCGAATGGAAGAAGTGTGTGGCGAAGGCAAGGAAGATAACCCTTGAGGGAGTTAGAGACCACATTGTCTCGAGTATCCATGGAAAGGAAACTCTGTATGCTATGTGGAAATCATTGAAGAAATTGTATCAGAAGAACAGTGACCAAAGGAAATTGGCACTGAAGGAAAAACTTCAAAAAATCAAAATGGAGAAAGGAAAGACTATTCCAAAATACTTGACCAAGTTCACTGATTGTCATGATGAACTTGGAAGTGTTGGAATCATGGTTGTTGAGGGTGATATGGTGAGTCTTTCTCTTCTAGGACTCCACAAGAGTTGGCATAGTTATCAGGACTTTGTTAATGGTCGGGAGAACCTGCTAGATTGGGAATGACTGTGGTCAGATTTGATGTAGGAGGAGATCAGGAGGAACACCAGGAATGGATCTTCATCAAAGACTGATGATGAAGAGAATTGTGCTTAGCGATTAAGGTGAAGAAAGGGAAAGGGAAAGATTCCCATTCCAAATTAGATTCTTATCATGGAGGGAAGAAGAAATACATGACTAAAGTTAAGTGCTTTTATTGTCATGATCTAGGCCATTTTGCTACAAATTGTCCACTTAAGGAGGCCAAGAAGAAGTCCTCAGAAGGAGCAGCAGGTGAGGCTTTGGCCTCTCAATTTGAATTGAAATTTTCCCTCATTGCATGCATGGTGTCATCAATGATGGGAAGTGTATGGTACTTAGACAATTGATCTTCATTCCACATGACTGGAGATAAAGAGTTATTTAGTGACACAGAGAAAGATCTTTAGATGCATATCGAGATGGGTGACGATAAGAAGTATAGTGTTATTGGATTGGGTACGATTACTTTTCAGAGGGAGCATGTGGCTCCACTCACCTTGAAGAATGTTATGTATGTTCCCAGGCTGAAGAAGAACTTAGTATCCATTTCTCATAAGCAAATGCATTCCTTCGACACATAGCCACAAGTCAGGTAAAGAAGATAGGGATTCAGGTGAAGAATCTCTATAAGTTAGAGGTAGAGGAGTGTGCTAATTTGAGCACAAAAGCAAAAAGGGTGTAGAGCTGAGATGTTGGTGACTTGTGGCACAGGCGATTCGGCCACTTGCATCATGGATCTTTGAACATATCACGACAGATCTCTACCGATCTTCCCAAAGGTACGCTTAAGCAAGTTGATACATGCAAGGGGTTTACTTTGGGAAAATACACCAAGTCGTCCTTTCATTATAGAGATAGTCGAGTAGAAGCTATTCTAGAGAGAGTCCATTTAGATGTGTGTAGACCATTCTCAACAACATCCACGACCAAACACAGGTATTATGCTATATTTGTTGATAACTATTCTCATAAATGTTGCATATTTTTTATGCAGAAAAAGGATAAAACTTTCGCAAAGTTTTGTGAGTTTAAAGCATTGGTGGAGAAAGAGTCAGGAAGGAAGGTTAAATCTCTATGGAGTGATAACGATGGTGAGCATGTCTCAAATGAGGTTAAGAAATTTTACGCAGAATAAGGGATTAAACGGGAGTTGACGACACCCCATAACCCTCAACATAATTGGGTGGCTGAGAGGAAGAACAGAAGCATAGTAGGGGAAGTGAGGGCAATGTTGCATGATCAGGGCCTACCACTACACTTGTGCGCTAAGGCATGCAACACATTGGTTTATGTTTAGAACTATAGCCCACATTGGATACTTGAGATGAAGACACCAGAGGAGGCTTATTCCAGTAAGAGGCCAAATTTTGGTCACTTTAAGATTTTTGGGTCATCGGTATATTTCCATGTGACCAAAGATGCACATAAGAAGCTTGAGCCGATAGTAGAGTTGGGATATTTATGGGGTACACTGATACACCTCACAACTATCAGGTGTACTTGTCAACCAATAGGATGATAGTGGTTTGCAGGGATGTTAGATTCGATGAGGAGAAGGCCATGTGAGTTTCCTTGAGAGGTAGCTTGTGATACAAGTGGATGAGGAGATTTTATCTCTTAAGGTTGAGGAGCCTCAGATTGATGTGGAGCAACCACATGCAGAGGATCTAGGAGTGGAGACATCCACTTAAGCGGAGTCTTCCAGAGAGGGAAGAAAGTGAACTAGAGAGGTTGATAGATTGATGGATGATGCATAGGAGAATGTGGGAGCACCCACTTCTCAACATAGATAAAGGAGGTCACCTAAGAGGTACAGTGGATACATGGCTCTTATGGGTGAATGTGTTGTGATAGAGCCATATTCCTTTAAGGAAGCAATGCAACAACTAGTTTGGGTTAATGCCATGGTGGAGGAGTATGAATCCATAGTTCGTAATAGTGTTTGGGATGTGGTCCTGAGATAAGAGGACTAGTCAGTGGTGAGCTCTCTTTGGCTTTACAAGGTAAAGAAAGCTACAAACGGTAGTGTGGAGAAGCATAAGGCTATATTTGTGGCTCGTGGCTTTTCACAGGTAGAGGGGATTGACTATGATGAGACCTTTGCTCCTGTCGCAAGGTACTTGTCAACTAGATCTATATTGGCACTATCATCACAGATGGGTTGGAAGATACATCAGATGGATGTGAAGACAACCTTCCTTAATGGAATGATTGCGGAAGAGGTGTACATAGAGAAACCTAAAGGTTTTGAAACCTTCGATCATGAATCACGTGTGTGCTAGCTCAAGAAAGCATTGTATGGGTTGAAGCAAGCACCCATGTGCTTAGTACACCAGGATAGATAGCTACTTCATTGGGTTGGGCTTCACGAAGATTGAAGCGGATGTGAACTTGTACCACATAGTGGTGGAAGGTAAATTGTGTTGAGAATAGAAACAAGAAATGTTAAAAATAGAAGTGCTAAAAATAGCAGTTCGGGAACCAGTGTTGGACATAGCAACAAGGAATGAAAAATGGAAGTGTTAAAAAAAACATTGTTATTTTTAGTAGTTTGGGATAGATTCCTATTTTAGTTAGTCCCTGAACTAAAATAGTGAAGTAAATTCGAATTTGATTTTAGCAGCAGTTTGTAAAATAATTAATTAATTCATCTTGAGTTAATTAATTAAGGAAAATCAAACATGAAGTCTATGTGGGGACATGCAACAGTTTCTCCATTAATTAAGGAATTTATCCATCAGTTAAAGAGATAAGGATGAGTTGTAATATTGAGTTGTAATTAGTTGGCTCAGTTAACTGAGTTAAGTCCAGTTAGATTAGTTCCAACAATTTGTGGAATTAATTGTGAGTTCAGTTAGTTAATGCTTGCATGGATGTAACTGCTGCACTTCAGATAACTGAGTATTCTCTCATAAATAACTCATGCATGTCAATTCAGTTAGAGACCCAGTTGAGATCAGAGAAGGGATAGTATACTATTAGTTGGATGAATTTTTACTATAAAGGAAACTCATCCATGTAGAAGGATTTATCTCCTTCAAGTTTGTGCAGTTACTACTAGGCCAAGTGAGCAGTGTGAGGTGGGAATTCACATGTGTGGAAGCACTGGACCCCAAGAAAAACTGTACAAGGAAATAAGAGGCTTGGAGGGTAGAGGAGAAGGTTTGTGAGAGGCCTTTGACTGTCTATGAGTAGCAAAGGGATTATACTGAGAGCTGGTTGGCTTCCAAGCTAAGGCTTTGTATAATTATGTGACTATTTTCCACTCGTATGATAATAGAAAGATTGGGGTTTTAGGCTGAGGCTTTCCCTGGGTTATTTCTTCTGTGTTATGTGCGATTGATTTCTCATTCTCAGTTATATGTGTTCTCTTGATCTTGCTCAATTCGATTAAGCTTCCGCAAAGTGTTGTAGAAGTAGATCTTGTATTGTGTTTTAGTATATTTCATAATCTCTTGATCTACAATGGGAATTTTTACATGGTATTGGAGAAAAGGTGATCAAAGCGAATAAAATTATACAAGAAAGGATAAGTTCGAAGTTTGAGGTTCTTGAATATAGAAATCGAGTTCTTATCACATCTCAATTTCAACAATGACATTCAGCGGTTTAAGACTCCGTAGAAATTTTGAATAATATGACACTTATTCACAGAGATTATCCTGGTTATACACTATTTGCGGAATCATGCATAATACATAACCTCCTCTACGTTGATCATCAATTTTGCCGTATTAAGAAACATTTGCATGTGCACATTGAAGCATCAATCACACATATCAACACAGTGTGTAACCGGGGAAAGAATATAGCTGAAAACCCCTCAACTATATCTATATTATATTGATTGAGAACATGTAATAATACATAGTACAATACTCCTCACAAGTACTCAGTACTATCTCCACCTGTTACACACAAACTAGCTCAGATCTGAATCAAGTCACTGGCTCAAATCTCCTTCGATGTTTGCCTACGTCCACTGCGCAATCCTGCATGAAAATGGATGAGAATGGCTGATCCAAACTCGTATTTCCCTTGTCTATACCACGCAATCCTCATTGGCAATACTCAATCCATTGATTGTGCAAATCTCATGCACAACTATAGTCACAACTGACAGCTATCTTGCCCTTTCACTCACCTCTAACACTTGTCTCCACTGAACTGTCCATGCACTGAGTTAACTGACGTATTCTTTAGTAGATTTATGAGTTAATAATTAGTGAATTAATTAATAATTATTCACACCACTCATCACTAGTGTATTTGTCAGTTAGACTAAATACAACTAGTTCAACTAAGTCAAACTGAACACAACTCCATCAACTCCTCAATCAACTCCACCAAACTCAATCACTTGAGTTCTTACTGAAGTCCTTCATGCAATAGCTCAACTAACCCATAAGAAAAGCATATTTCCTTCTGGCAGTTGCATGTGCCACATCCGTAGCTTGAACTGAAGTGCTCCAAGAGG